>CABFPE010000892.1:191120-203987 GCA_900660155.1 Hofstenia miamia | reverse complement strand
CAAAAAAAGTATCTTGTATATCTGTTATGAAAACGCAGGTATAGATTCCCAGAAGCTATTTTATATTCAGATACAGTAAATTATATTTCACTTATATTATGAAATGGTCTTGCAATGCCATAATATAACTCCATTATCACGTAAATAATACACGAGCACTGAACTTTCTCTAACCCTAATTATACTAGAAATCTTTCAATGTCTGTAATGAGATCTTCAAATAATTTTTAAATTCTTATAATTCACAAACTAATGAAGATATTTTAAATCCGACAATATCACAAGATAGAGAATCGCAAACTCGAACAAATGTGCCTGTACGGGGGTATTTTTTTAAAAATCAAAATATTTGTTGGTAGTTGTTCCTCCCAAAGACATTAGATCGACTCGTTATCTCAACATTAAGAATCGAAAGAATTTGAATGTTTTGACAAAAATCGGATTTTTCATTGAAAGAAATTTTGTATTTGTATATACTCCAGGCACAAGCTTAATTTTTAGCATAAATTTTCATCATTACATGAGCGTGCACCAGCCCATAGATGTGTCTATGCAAAAGGCTTTCAATGATTCCTAACAAGCTGGGATAAAATTTTTCAAAGATGTAGACAAAACGGTTTGCCATTTTTAAGTAACACTAATAGAAATAGTGTTAAGGCATTTTATTCCTTAGGTAAGCATTCATTTTAGGTACGGTAAACTATACTCAATAATCACATAACGTTAAGCAACATTGAACTTAAACACACATTGGTGTAATTTTCTCCATAGATTCATAAATTATTCTTTTTGCAGATGCCTCAATCTGCAATCAGTTTGCGTAGTTCGAGCTGGACGAGGTTTGATCTTATATGGCATTGAACAAGTAATTTTTAGCATTTGACTTAAAAACACTCCAGTGCTTTTCATGCAGGTGAGAGGTGCACAATGTTATGATGATAGTACTAATACAGATGTCAAAAAATTTTTGAAGCAAAATATAAATTCCTTCAGTAAAAATACAACAATATTTTTCAATAAAATTATGTACAAAATGTTACAAATTTTACATGGAATTGCAATAAAATGATTTTCTACAATGCATTAATTTGAATTTGATGTAAATTAATTTTAAATTGAGATAAACTTTTTGAAATTGACTCTAATTAACTTGAAGGTAAAAAGGTGTAGTTGTGAAGCGGTTGCGCCGGTCCTTTTTTTTAGCATAATTGGGACTTCGGTTAAGAAATGCAATTCCTCTTGCTTGGATTTTATATGAACACATTAATACATCATCTTTTTTTATATTTAATATAATACTTAATAAATTACAAAAATTATGAAATATTGTGAATTACAATGCATTTGGCATTTGATATTGCGTACTTCAAATCTAATAAGGGTTGATGAGTAGAGACCGGATAATAGGTGATTTAAAACATCAAATTGACACCCAAGAAGGTGTCAAAATTCTAAGAAAATTGAAATAAAAAGGTGAATAAAATTCGTCTAAAAAACAACATATTCGCCAAGTTTGCACACTTTGTGTTCGCAGAATTAATTTCATTGCCTTGACGACGCTGAAATAAGTTTCTCCACTTCTACATATACAAGAGGTTCATAAGGAAAAGTTGCAGCATGTGACAAGAAAAAGTCCAGTCCTTTGTTCTTTGACAATGAAGTTTTGAACTTTCCTTCCGCAAGCAATGAAGATGCTATCTTGAAATTCCTGTATTAAATCAAACTGCTGCAGCAATATGAGACCTTGCATTCCAGCTTAGTCTGCTTTCCGAGTGCTGGCTGCATGGGACAAATTAATTATTTTGTTATTTATCGTAGATCTGAGAACACAAGGGTTGCCTCTGACACCACTACCCCATTGTCTTCCAAACAATTAAAATAAAGTTAGAAATCGCACAATTTTTCCCAAGATAAATACCTCAATGCAGCCTAGTTCCCAATCGTGTAAGAACAGGCCAAGGAGGAAACCTCACTGGAAATGTTGATCTTCTGTGTGCAATCTTTGACTCTTGACGTCTTTAAATGCCGAATGAGTTGCATGCACAACACATGCAACATGTACGAGTGAAGGAAAGAAAAAATTTTTACCGTGCAGCCAACTTTCAGACATTAGGCAGCCAAATCAGTAACAAGTAGTTGAAAATATCTTTGCCACTTTAACTAATCGAAACATTATTTCAGCGTCACAATTTTTTATCAAACAGGCCGTTTTCCTAGAAATACGAACCAATATCATAATAGGTAAAGAAATAAGAGAGAAATGTTATATTCCCATAATAAAAACATAGGTGAAAAACGTGAAAAAGGGGAAAACTTATTTATCCGGGTCCCGTTAATGATATGCAAAAACTTTTACTCCTCAGAAGTATTTTATGCATTCATTTTAGGATACATCGCATTTTGTTCGCGAAACCATTGCTTTGAACATTCAAAAGATCCGATCATCGATGAAGAATATTGTAGAGAGTGAAAACACTGAATTCCTAAGCGAGCTGTGTACGTTGGCATCAGACGATGATATTCAAGTCAAATATGCAGCACTGAACAGCATTATTCACGTCGTCTCCACCTGCAAAAGTTCTATTATTGTAGAAGCAAACTTTCTAAAAATAATTACTTCATATTTTGATGAGCTATTTGTTGGTAAGTGGTATTTACTCAATTTACTAAAATAAACCCTCAAAAATTGAACATTTATCTTCAGCGTGCTAAAGATAACTTATTTGCATCCTAAAAGTAGAACCCTTCCGTAATTTTGAAGATTCACTACCTAACAATAACTATTTAATATTTTCGAGTTTAACTGCTCCCATGTTCTTGTGTTAATGATGGAAAGTAATAATTATAGATAGCATAGAAGCAAAAATATTAATGATAAGAAAGTAATGAATATGACTAATTATTGGAATTTAATTTGCACAGTAGTTCAAATTAATTCGTAAGTCCACAACTGAAATTGGAGCAAAAACAATTTTTCAATTTTATCTTATTGTAAATATTTTATCTTTTCCTAGAAAAACAGTGAAAATCACCAGCTTGCAGAATGTTGGTCAAATATGATTATATTTTAGCATTGGATTTACATTTCAAAATTTAAGCCCTATAGTTTTTATAATAGACATCGTTATGGAATGCATCCTATTGCAAGTTCCGATATGACTGTTATGGAAGGAAAGAAGTGCCTTTGACCAATGTCAAAAGTGAGTTTTATTTGCCGATTTATATTCTTCACAATATATCTCTTATTTCGATCAAAGTCTTAAGAGCTTGACTGCGAAAAATGTAAGGAAATGATAATAGATTTTTCACGAATTAAACAGTTGTCCCACGATATGCCTCTACTAACAGCTAACAGAACACACATTACCTGTTTATATTATAACAAACAACCTATCTCATTCAACATTTGTTAATAAGCTAATAAAGAGATATAACCAACGCTTTCACATTTTGTATCGATTTAGCCTACTTGGCGTTCCACTAACCTGCTTACAGAACTTCGCGAATGAAAGTATATTGTCTGTCATGAATTGCCTCTCCCCTCGTTGATATTTCCATGTGAATACCGAGCTAGACAATCAACTACAACACATATACAATAGTGTCTGTTCGATTGCCTTTCCTTCACATATTCCTATTCAACTTACCAAACGCCGTTGTGAGGAGTTTTGTTTAAAATTGTATACTAGTCCACTCTTCAAATGCATTACCTTCCAACATCCTTATCTTTTACTACAAACAAGCGAACGGGCATTCATTACTCAAACATTCTCACAAGAATTGAACGATATCGTCTGGGGTAGGGTCCGTGCCCGGTCCGTAGCCCGTACTCATAAAATCAGACCCTTCGGTTTGTCCGTGCCCGTATCCTAAGCCCATTATGACCGTAGTTAAATGTTTCTTAATTGAAGTAGCTTGACAGTTATAACAGGTATCAAATGTAGTTAACGTCAAAAACCAAATTTTGCACATTAAGCCATAAAAATGTCCTGTTTCCAGCAGCAGTAGTTCTATCAATTTATTATCACAATAATTGACAACACATCAAACAGTGCGAAAATAATTTTAATGTTTTACTGATTAATCATTTACTGGAAACGAATTTTTATTATCAAAATAGTACACTACACTTGTTCTATGACGCTACTAAATAAATTAAGTACATTAATTCAATTCAAATGATATGGAGACTCATAAGATCACAACTTATGATTTTTAAACCCTATTTACATATTAATGCAATTTCAGAAAGTGACAGTGAAGAGAAACTCTCTGATTTTAAATAGCACAGTTAATTTTATTTAGCTCAATGTAATATTTTATATGGTATGTAGCAATTTTTGTTGTAAATCAACATGAAGGTTAGTTTTTCACAAAGTGCATAACGTAAATAGATATATATAAATAGAAAATACGTATCCATCAATTGACCTAATCTACTTTAAAAATATCGTTTTAAGAGTTAATATCTTCGAACAACAAAATTCAGACCCCGTATGCCCGACCCGTGCCCGTACTATTGAAGCCCGTCCCAGTACAGATTTGTCCGTTCCCGGTACTAGTACTACCCTAGGATATCGGAGATCGTTTATCCCTTCAATAGTTCGTGAGTTTAACAGCAATACTTACTTAAGGAAAACTATAGTGTAATATATCATCTTTGTGGTTATATCTATTTGTTTGTTTTTGTAACCTTTATAATTTTCCACTTGCAGTGTTCGTCTCTGCCGAGGAAATAAAAGTTTCTTTCATTCGGCACGACGATATCCAGTTACATTTGGTCCCAGTGATTGATTCTTCAGAAGTAATAACACTTTCATGAATACATAATTTTCTTCACTGGATAACATTTCTTCGTTCTCTGTTCCAAATTTGCTTTATTTCCTGATTTTATGATATTTTATGAAAACCTCGGTCCCAAACCTATCAAATTCGCCTTCATGCTTTGTTTCAACAAAATCGGCACTCACATAAGAAATGTAAATTCCAATTAGTAATATAACTGAAATGCTGTTCTAAGGATCGCTTGCATATCAGTAATTTGCAAATCACTAATCTTGATATAATTTAAAAAGCATACTTCAATACCTCAATTCAGTTTGTATGATCATTTTTTATTGTATGATAGATAAATAGACTTTCTTCGAAACTTAAATTTACAGAGAAAAAGTAGTGAATTGCAATGAAGGTAAACCTTAGTGCTCTGATTTGTTACGATAACGATTTCCATACTACTGAAACCTTATTCACAATGGCCCAATTCAAACAGTCAATTTCTCATATCACTTTTTGGACAATTGTGTTAGTTGAGCTGTTTTTGTTGAACAAATAGCTATCACTACATTACATAAGACCTGAAAAAAAAAATTTGTTTAGCTTGTTAAATTACTCATGACTATTAAAGGCGATGCTCAGACTATTTATTAGTATAATATGATAATTTGAAGATTTTTAAGTAGCTATTAAACAAGAATATAGAAAAATGATTTGCAGTAAAACAAACAATAACGAAGTGCCGAACAAAGTTAAGGCAAAGATTTTCTTCAAAATTTCGCACAGGTACAACGTGTTTTTTCATTTTTGAAGCCTTGTTACCATGCATTTGCTTTGAAACAAACACAAATTGAATGGTCATTTTAATGGTTCTCCGAGCATATATATATATATATATATATATATATATATATATATATATATATATATATATATAGTTAGGGATATGGAAATATGAACTTCCATTATTTTGAAGCATTTCTTTTTTAAAAAATTCATTCAGCAAGATAAAGAATTTATCCTTGGCTGGGCAATAGGTACTAATGATATTCACACCTGATGACCCGTTGTGCAAAGTTAGCCACAATAATTTATGGTAGGCAAAGCTTATAAGAGAAATATGGGCGGACATAGAATTATGAACACAAATGCACACATGTAAACATGGGGGCTCTTAGTTGTATGCACACATAAATTATTAAGATTTGATAATTGACTATCAGATTTATATAGGTTGTGCATTGGAATTGTTTGTTTACATTACTCATTTATACTATCATTGTTTATCAATATGGGAAAGAATCGTGATCTTCAAGTGATCAAGAAATCAGAAAGGCTAATTTTCCTTTCTCAAAGTAATGTAACATGTCTATTGGCAGTGTCACAAATATTAAGAAAACAGGCACCATCAAGTAAAAGAGACTTGGAAGATGTAATGAAATAATGGAAACTACTGATAAAGAAGACCATATATTGCTTTGGAATCCAAAGAAGTTGCCAATGTCATCTGCTGCACAGTTCGTTTGGCAATGACAAGATGCTGGCATGAAAGTTAGGATTTATACAGTCCAAAGAACACTTGCACTCACTTCATTGTATTAGTTTCAAGCCTCATGTTGTTCTTAAATTAACATCTGTATTGAAGTAAAAAAGGTTGCAGTTTGCCAGAAATCATGTGAATTGGGCTGTGGAATACTGGAGAAAAATATGTTTTTCTGACAAGGCAACTTTTGAGTATCATGGAGCATCTGAGCTACATGTATGGCGGCCAGTCAGTATGAAAAAGGACCCCACAAATTTCATAATCTGGGGCGTCATAAGCTCTAATGATGCTGCATGCCTATATGTCTATGAAGGCATGATGAATGCATCTCAATACCTAAATGTAGATCAAACATGCACTTTACCTCAAATGCAAGAGTGATTTTATATTCATGCAAGGCAGTGCTCCCTGTCACCCTGCAAGAGTTGTAAAAGAATTTTTTAATAAAAATGGTGTTAATCCATTGCAGTGGGCAATCAATTCACCTGATTAAAACCCTATTATGAACATATGGGGTTTCTCAAGCAGAAAATTGGGGAAAATATTATCACTACCAAGCAGGAAATAATATCAAGTTTGTTTAAACATTGGCATCATGGTCTTATGCTTCAGGCCACAATCATGTCTCTGATTGAGAGCATGCCTCACAGGATGTCAGTAGTTATTGCTGCAAGAGGTTCTCATACAACTTATTGAGTCAAATTATTATAGAAATGACTAATTATAATGTATTTATTTTGTTTTTATATTTATACGTGTGTTTGTACACTAGATATGTATCTTATAAACTGTTCATAATTCAATGTCCAGCCATATTAAATTTTCAAATTTCAAAACTGTGCAGCACTGCAGCTAGTCGTATCAAACAGCACAAATTAGTAGCTATCCTCAGTAGCTATGCTACAGTAAATTTTCATTGTGAAGATATGCTTAATAAATTTCGTGGATAAGGAAATCTTTAAGATAATAGGTGTTCATATTTCTTTGCCCCCAACTGAGTATATATATATATATATATATATATATATATATATTATTATTATTATTACTATTATTATTGCAGTTAAAACAATATAATCTATAGTGGATTGAACGTCAAATGTTTGATTTGAAAAAGTAGAAAATTTATTATTTTTATAAATTTAATTTTTCACAATATCAAATACACAAAATATTAAAAATTACTAGTTATTTTTTAGTTGATTTCATAAGGCAACTATTTACATCAAGCTCTGGCCTCTGTATGAGGTGTTTTATTGAACATATTTTAGAAAATTTTATCGCAAATGGTAAGAACGTGCTTACAGTAGGCTTTGGCAAAGTCTAAACTGAAAATTGATAATTCATTTTAACTAAAAATCTGAAATTATATTTTCATTTGTATATTAGGAGGAATAGAATCTCAAGCAATACTCGCAATGTCAGGCGTGATTGGAAAGTTAACATCTTGTCTAAAGCAGCATCTATTAGAGGATGATAAGCTGGTATACATCTCCTTCTACCAAAGAGTTTGCCAAAATGAGGTGACCCAAAATGAAGTTCTGCTTGAAAAAATTCGATGTCAAGCAGCATCAAATATGGCAGAACTGATTGATTTTGTAGGGAGTAAAGCATTTTCAGCAAAACTTTTGAGCAGTTTTCACTCTTTGTCACACAGCCCGCATGCTAAAGTAAGTGTGCGTTAAAAGCTTAGAAAGTTTGAATACCCTCATTTTGCACGTCTTTGCATGTATTAGAGCAAATCAAAAATTATATTATCTGACATTCTCAAGCAGTTGTCTGCTATAGAAATTTTCTTTGGTCGTATTATATAAAACAAAATAATGCAAAGCTTGGAAGCAAAATTTCATTCAAAATTAACAGAAATACAGTCGGACCTCACTATTGTATACCATCAGTATTGCGTAATACTCTATATAGCGCACCTATTTGAATGTCCCTGGTACCATTTTCGTGTAGTTTTACTAATAAAAACTGTTCAATATAGGGTAACTTTGCTATAGCTTAATTCTCCATATTGTATACATGAAAAACATCCCCGTGTTGTATACGTGCAATCCATATTTGACTCGATATTGCCTAGCGGACTTTTACACACTTAGTACCCTCACTCATGTTTCTGGCTGGTGACAGCAACAGCAATGTAAATAAACTAACATCACTGAATAAACAAACGTAAAGTGAGTTGATTTCAGAGCCCCTTTAAATGTCGCAGAGAACATCGGTTAAACGCAAATCGCGTACACCTGCAGAGAAGAGAGTTATTGTCTCTAGCTTTGAGGCTGTTAAGGATTCACTGTTTTACCCATTTTCCTCGTTTTTAGTCAATATTGCGTAGTTGGGTGGCCGGTCCCGAGCGGGTGCGCAATACCAAGGTCCGACTGTAACCAAGCATGAATTGGTACATTTCTGTATTAAGTGCATATGAGATAGAACACATATAATCTCACGAAAGGTCTAATCTAATACTTTTTATGAGGTTATCAGAGATGAATGTGCATTGACATTGTTTAGTCTGCCCACATTCAACCAATTCTGTTAATGTTTATCTTAATGTGCCCCAAATTCAAACAGTTGAACCATTTTTAAATTTCATTTGCTGAAACTGAATTTAAGAAATTTATTTAAAAATTACAAAAGATTTGACATCAAGTTTCACTTGAAATTATACTACAATAATATAGTTGTTTTAGGTTCGTCAGACAATTGCAGAAAATCTTCATTTAATATGCAATGCTCTTGGCCCCAAAACAATAATCAAAATTCAATCACAATTGTTATTCCTGCTCAACGATAAAAATCCCAGCGTTATTTCATCCATTGCAAGAACAATAGGTCAATGTGCCGAAACATTACAAAAGTTTTCCCAATTGGAAGATGCTGATTTTGAGCGCTTTATTAATGCAATATTTGGATACATGGATAATCTATTTGTCAACTTTTGTCAATATAACTGGAGAGCTCAGGCGGACTTTATATCAGAAGCAGATTTGTATTTTTTCAAATTAAAAGGACAACAAATCAATCATTTTTTGGATAAGATGTATGCTATTCTAATAACAAGCAGGATTAGACCTCTGTATAAAGCGACATGTAGATCAGTTGCATTTTCATTGAAGAAATGTCGTTCTCATTTACACAGAGTCGAGCATTTCAGCAAGTTGTATATTGAATTCGCAATAAGTAAAAGTTGTTTCAACAGACTCATGTTCATAGAAGTTCTACATTCAGTCAAGTTACAGTTCTCTCGTTATTTCTTCAAAGAGCACTTTGCAAGGTAAATATCAAAACAAATGGATATGAATAAATAAAGGAATATAATGTAAGTCTTAGAAATTCAATGATTTCTAAACTTTATAGAATTCACCTTTTTATCGTTTAGTAAATCTATGCAAAACTTGCTTTGCCACAATTTGTGAAATTCTCGGAAATGTAGACAAGATTTAAAATGAATGTTAACGTTTCGAATTAAGATATTTTAAACAAGCTCTTTTCCCTATGATTACAATATTGCTTGTCAATGTACTTTCGTGAAATCTCACTAAGAGCTCACTTCATCGTGATTATTTGCATCAGATATTAGATCACAAACCAATATACCAGATACTGCAAATCCTAAGTGGAATGCATAGATCTAAATCGAACAAACTGATAACCAATATTTCACAACTATCATTCAATATTTTATAGTTCATTCTATGTCGTTCTCCAGGATCTATAATGTAGCATCATACATTTACTATCTTTCCAGCTAGTTGTGGGGTGATATTTCTTTTCAGAAAGGCCTCAGAAATTTTAAGAGTATTCACAATTAGCACTATGCAGTACAAAAAGTGACAATGTTCACAAAATAATCTGACATTTGCTCTAACCAAGTCTGCTACAGTGACTTCTTTCAAGGAAAAGCACAAATGAGTGAAAGTGGGAGCACTGTCCAAGAAATTAGTACAAATAACGAGCATAAATATTTAGGGTTAATGAAAAATATTTTGATTGTATATATATATATATATATATATGATAATGTAGAACGAGAACCAATTTAATTTCGAAAATCATTTGCATCATTTCGTGTCAAATTTGCTGAATTTCTTCTCAAAAGTATTTTTTTGGATTGCCATCATTATTGTACTGTTGTACAAACACAATATTTTCAATACAACTATTTAGAGTTATTTTAAATCTTTGCATGGATCCGGTATTAGAGGTAAGGACTTCTGCTGCGCGTCTGCTAGTATTTCTTAAGGACTCACTCCGACTACCAAATGATAGTGAAATCCTGAATGAAGTGAGCGCAACTTCCATGCATCTTTTAGCCTGCAGTAAAACTACATATGTAAGTAATTATTATATAATCACACATTAGATTACACTCTTTTAATGATGCTCTATGAATTAATTGATAGAAAGCAGAGTCACTAAACAGTATTTTACATAGTGCAAAACTATTTTGTGATGATTGAATATTCTCCGCGTGCTTTAAGTGGGAAACGAATACATTTATAAGCCAATTAGTTATAATTATTAGAATAATAGGATATTTTATTAAATTTATTAAATTTCTCATTGCACCATAATCATCCCTGCTTTAATGGATAATAAGAAATTTTTATGAATTTCATTGCTTAATATCGACTATATGGAATATGTGCTTATTTGGACCTCATATATATAACAAACAAAGTCTAGAACATGTTGACAAAGAAATATCTTCAAATTGAGGATCAATATACATGTATGATGGAAGCGCATATATACACTGCCATTTTTGGTAAATGCATGCTTATGTAAACAAAATCTTTTAACTTTTAACTTTTATAACTCAACCAAAAATAATTTCAGTTTTTTTATAGTTCTGTTAGAAAACCCGGTTTAAACGTGGCTTAATACATTGAGCTATCAATAATAGTTGTTGCTCCATCCACCCAGAACGTAGTATCACTTACCACCTTTACATTAGGGCATTTACAGTATCGCTATTTACGTAGTATTGCAATCAGCTTCCCCGCAATTACACCAATACATCTAAAAAATGGGAACTAGGGCCAAAATTGCAAAAACCGATTAATCGATAAATTTTGGAATTTATCTCTTTTAATAATTTTTCACGTTTTGACCGATTAGTCGGACTTTTTCTGAGCCTATACATAAAAAGGTGTATTTTTTAAGTAATCATGATATCTTGGGATTTGTTGCAAACCTTGATATAGTTAAGTTGTGCGCATTTTATGTGCTTATCAGTCCATATTATGATAGTGGCAGCGTGTTTTAGCTCGATGCACAGACACGTTCAATAGCTTTAGAAGTCGACGCTCTCCCAGAAAAAGTAGGACTCAACCGATCACTCGGCTCAAGAATGAGTTCTGGAGGAGACAGCGATGCAGAAAAAGAAACTGATGAGGTCAACGTTGCTTTGAGCAGTGAACTTTTACCAAGTAAATCGATTCAAAGAAATAAAGTTGCAAAAAATACCTCTCCGTCTAAATCAATTACCAACCAAAAAACAAAAATCTCAACTAAGAAGAGTGAATCTGCCAATAAGAAGAATGTAAAGTCCAATTGAATTTTTGTAATTATTGATAATTTACTTATTTATTGCTGTTAAAGATTTTCGTTAACACTGATTCGCTATTTAGTTACAAAATATTTCACAATCTCATTCAGTAATAGTGTTTTCTGGCTTTGCTCACGGCTTCGATTTGCCCATAATCAACGGCTAAAGGCCGGCTAGGGCCTGAACCATTATGGCCACAGCCTGCCACGACTTCAATTTTTAAATCACGATTTTGACTTGCAACCTGAATTAAACAGGGTTTTTGCAAAAAATAAAAATTTTACTTCTCGGAAAGGCTTCAATTCAATATTTGTGGACTGCTGCGGCCACCGAAGAATCGCCAGTAGCAATATTCAGTAATCAATAGACCTATATATATCATATATGTGTGTTATTAAGGAAGCCAATGAAACCTTTTTTATTAAGATGGAAAGTATCAAGTTTAAGCACGTTATTTTTGCTCTGTTTGACACTGAATATTCACAAAGTTCACTCAAGAAACAATTCAAAATATATTATTGGTACATTAAATCAAATCGTCATTAAAAATAAACTATTAATTTGACAGGCGGCTTATCTGAATGAACGTGTTTATTTTACAATGGCCATTAATGTAAGAATAAATATTTCAAGTCAAACTAAATTAAAATGTTTTCTAAAATGTGCATTTTATATCCGAAGGGGTGTTAACATGGAAAACTTCTGTTTCAGAAACTCTTATAATGGCAAAAATAAAAATAGGGAAACACTAGATGAAATTTGCTAATTTGCTAAATTAAAAATTTGATCGAAACTGTTTCTTTGTTTTTTAATACAAACTTATATTGTTATCTCATATCATTAATTGTCATTTGCGTCAATGTGGTGATATGTAAGCGGTGCTAATTACTTACTGAGTGATGCAAAAATCATACAACGTAGATACAATGAGTAAAACATTTATGTCGTGCTTAAATTCAGGTGAATTAATATTAAATACGCACATTATATATATATA
>CABFPE010000892.1:176103-189258 GCA_900660155.1 Hofstenia miamia | reverse complement strand
TATATATATATATATATATATATATATATATGTATATATATTCTAACTCTCTTTTTGCATGATTGTTTTAAAATGTCCTTATTGTACACATTCTAAAATTTATACCGCTAATCATTAATGCAGTGCACACTACAATGACTCTAAGGCTTATCGTTGTTTGCATCATCCTGTATGTACTTGCTTTGTCAGGTCTAAGTATAATTGCAAGGGCAGAAATTTCAGGAAAAAAATTTTTCCGCTTGGGAACATGATTGATGACCCGACCTATTAAACAAATTTTCTGATATTACAGAGTATGCGTTCAAGAAATGCTGCTGAAAAGTGTGACATGCCACAAGGATAGTTTTGCATGTACCACGTGTGAACCAACTACTTGTTAACAACATTTCCTTTAATTAATAGTCACTGTTGAATTCTTTCTCAGATTTGGCGAAAGGTATTAAAATAAAACAATATTATGGAATGGAAAATGAACAATATCTAAATTATTAATAAAAACTGGATTTAATCTTATTTGAAATATCCAGTATCGTCGTTATAACTAAAGTTTAATGAGCGCTTCCCCTGCACTATTATATTGAAAATAAAGAGGTATTATTAGCTTTAGCACGAACAGGAACTCATTAGTTGCTTATTTTCTAATGGATAAATTGCGCGACTAATAGCAAAAAACTAATGACGTGGCACGATAATAGTCAATCATTTACATGTGCATTCAAATTCAGCATGTCAAAAAGTCAAACTACTAATACTCTGATATTTAATTCAAGGGACAGTAAGCTAGGATTAACCGTATATTCAAACTAAAACACATCTAAATATAATATAATACTGCATTTTCTAACAAATAATTTATTATGAATGAATGCAGAAAAATGTTAAAATACTTTCAAAGTAAACATACATGTAATATACTGAAACATCATAGATAAAAATTTTTTCAGGTTGTTAAGGTCAAGGAATTCTAAGATTAGAGACTGTTAAAAAAATTAGCATACTTGTTTATGGCTTGTATAATCAGGGGTTCGGAGCTGGAGCCAAAAAGCAGAGCATTTTCCTCGGAACTGGATCAACATTTGAAATGCCGGCAGAGTCGGAGCCAAATGTTCATGAAACAGCTCCAGATCCAAATCAATTTTTGAAAAGATATTTTTATTAGTTGATTTTTATTCCATAAAAAGCCTCGATGTTGCAAAGAAATTATTGGAAATTTTTAAGAAATTCGCTAGTATTTGAAAAAATCAATAAGTTTGCAAATTTTCGTATTTGTGAATTACTGTAACCGTGGCCTATGTAGGCCATGCTGTAACCCAAATCATAATGGAACCGACCCGAAGGCATTGGTATCCAACAACTCCTGAGCGGGAGCTGGAGCTAAATTTTGATAAAAATGTGCTCTGAAGCGAGAGCTGGAGCAGCTTCATAATCGGACCTTCTCTGAAGAAATTAATCACAAAATTTACCATTGTACTTTTGACAACATCAATCTTTGATATAGATCAGCAATTTGGACTATTTGAAGGACAGACGTGTGAGATTACTTACTCAAAATTTTAGGGAAAGCTCTTCTGACTAAAGCTGAAATGAGCTGACAGAAAATGACAGAATGTTGTTGCAAAATTTCTTCTCCAACTGAGTAACAAGAAAATAAAGCATTCAAAGCAGATTTAATAATGGCTGTAGAAACATTGGCTATAAATGCTGTTAGCTAAATTTTTTTCAATGTTGATTTCAATAATTACACCTAGCTTAAATCTGTTAATGATCTTAAATTTTTTTGTACAAATGCTAAATTTAGCTCTTCTCAATATTTAAATGTGAGCAGCTCGCAACAGTTCAAGAAAATCAATTGATTAAAGAAACAGCAATGCTGCAATGACATTAGAAATGATTTTTTATGACAAAATTTGTAATTCTTGTGATGTCTAAGGAATACAGTTTCTTCTCTTCTTAAAAAATATTTGCATGCTATAAATTTCCTACTGATTTCATGGAAAGAAACACTAGGATATAACTTTAGCAATATCATAACACTAACATTTAAACATTGAAAATATAAAATTTGTCTACAGTTTCACATCAATTTTTTGGTGAAATAAGAATTGAGAATTTGAAGCTTGGATAACAAAAAGTGTACTTTCAAACGTAAAAAAATAAAAGTCTTACTGAATAGCATTTACTATTTCTGGTTGAGTTTTAAAGCCATAACTAAAAATTTTTTCAATCCACATTACATATTTGCAAAAATTTGAACTAATTAATTATTTGTAAATGCAATAAATAATAATACTGGCTTTTGTAAATTAAAATTGTTGGTTTGCAATAATAGTTATCCTCTGTTTAATTATGAGATTCAGTCATTATTCATAATATTTGATTTATTCTCTTTGAGCAAAAAGATTGTTGCAGCTTCAAAATTCCATGCAGTATAGCATTGTAAAAATAGTAGAAAGATAAAAACTCATATGCCTAAGTAGAAAAAGGTTTTTTAGTAGTCCTAATTATTAAAAGTAGAAGTCTATGCCAAGTACAAACTTCCATAAACCAATCAAATTGTTTATGAACATTTTAATTATTTTAAATATGGGTTGTATTTTATGATGTGTAACTTAGTAATTTTACATTAATAAACGTGACAGTAAATTTTTTAGAATTAATTTCGATCTCAGTTCAACTGCATATTTTTTCGAAGTATTTCTGGTTACAGTATTCCAAGATAGTAAACGATTAGCCCGTTCCCTGAATCTTTCTCTGCTTTCACACTGCCTTTAAATTTATATGAGAGCGTATTAAGCAATTGTTTTTCACAAGAACCAATAGCAATTGTAAAAAGAAAAAATACTTCCAAATTTGAATTTGTATTTTGCTTAGATCCAACCTTACCCGTTTGTGCAGCAGACTTTCGTTATGCAATATTGTTGGTATGATCTTCCGAGCACATCACTTTCTGTTTTGAGGATGCATCTTAGGAGTAAGGCAAATATTCATAGGTGTTACGAGAAATTCAGGGTGTACCAATGAGACGGGGTCGTGCTCAACCCTTACTACTCATGTTTCCACCAAATGTTAAAAGATCCTGCGTAAAGCCATCAACGACGTTAACATTTGTTTGGTCATTTTTATTGCAACATAAGCAGAAGAAAACTAGCATTTAAATTGAAACTTCCATTTTGCAATAACAAAACCTCTTTAGTTTACGAGGTGCATTCAAAAAGTTCCTTTCGTTGCATTCCTGCTATATCATTACGTAAATTCACTTGACCCAAAGAAGTAAGTTTAACTTATGTTTTCACTTGCAAACTGAATTAAACAGGGTTTTTGCAATGAATAACGAGTTTTAATGCAGGGTGGATGTAAGTCCAGATAAATTGAGAAAAGTGGTGAATATTATATGCAATAAAAATTTTACTTCTGGGAACGGCGTCAATATCTACGGCCGGTTGCGGTTTTTAGCATCACGATGGCTGCGGCCAGTGAAGACAATATGCCTATAGATATCATATATGTGAGTTGAATCCTGCAACACACCTGTTGAGGCAATAGCCAAGTCTAGTGCTTCATCTGGAATCAGAATGCTGGTCCATTGGGAAGATGTAAGGACATTGACAGTGACTATGTAGGATACAATTTGTCATGCATTTACTGTTTTTATGTTTCTTGAATTTTTAATATAATAGTACGCCACCGAAAAGAACTATCTGAATGCACCTTGTACGTACATCTCAACCGAGAAAAGTGTTCCCCAATGTACTATTTTATGCATTGGGAGTTAACTTCAAATTTCAAGAATCTGAAGGAACGAAATTTGAGAGTGAAATTTATCCTTACAATTCCGTTACAAAAATCTAAGATTATTCGTGATCCAGCAAGTAAATTTATAGATTTAAAGCAGATTCTTGTCAAACATTGTACACGCGTTGCTTCTGATTACCTGTTTTTAACAAATAAAGCATTCATGTTTTCTGTTTAGGGGGGGGTTCTCAGCCTCATCTTAATCTTCTACTTGCGTCTACAATAGCGAGCCAACATGAAATTCCAATAACTGCAAGAAAATAATTTGATAATGACATCAAAAGCAGTAAGCAATTTTGTACCTAAAATAAGTCACTACTGCACTTTGAATGCTAAAAACTCGAACTCGAATGAGTTCGCAAAACTTGATCAGAAAAACTAGGAAGAGAAATCATTAATGCTCGACCTCGCTTAAAAATTCAATTGAAAATAAACATTAATTTTACATTTCATTTTTTAATCAATCACAAATCATTGTTTTTAGCTTAAAATGAATATTATTTTACCTTAAAAACTTGGCATTAGAAAAAATTTGATCGAACTCGGAATTTTCTTCAAAAATATACTCAAACTCGAACTTCAACGAAAAATCCGAACTCGCCTAAAAAATCATACTCTTGTATTAATTATAAAAATAAACATGAATGGCATAAAAACTTATTACAAGCCATCAGTATAAAATATTGAGTTCAAAACGAATTTAAAGAAATTTTTCAACAGAAATTCAGATACAAGGAGCTAAACCTTAACCTTAAGCAAAAGAACAAAGCGTTTTTCCAGATTTGCAAAAAATTTTCTCTAAGCTTTTTAGCAAAATTGAAAATCTTGAGGCGCTGGTAAGTATATTGGGGAACATACTTTAATGCAAAGTTAAAATTTCCTTTAGAGCGTATTGCAGCGACTGAAGTTGTTGAAAAGATTAACAAGTTTATCTTGAAAAATTCAAATTTTTGGAAAAGATTTAAATTCTATCCATTCCTAATGTTCTTGTATTTATAAGGTTTCTTGATATGTGCAAATGTATCCCAAGTCTATTGATACAAATGAAAGAAGAGACTTCTTCTATCAAGTAGTGCTTTCAAATTAAGCATAGCTTAAATAATTCTTGAGCTATAAGCGTTTAAAAAAATTTATAGGCTCATGAAATTTTTTCAAAAATCCCTAGACTGTTTAGGTTAAGAGAAATCCAAAGCAATTATGTTTGGATTAGAATTATGCCGCAAGGATCTCTTGCAGATGCTTGCTAGGCAAGAAATTTGTCAAAACCAATTTTTACAATGCTTTAAAAACAAAACATTTCTAGTTAAATGTATTAAGCTTAATAAACTAGTTAGTACTGCCATGAAGTTATGGGTGTCCACTTACCTCATCAAATGATTGAAACAAACTTCCGTCGATTTCTGCGATGCTTCTTTTTTGAGCTTTTGTTCAAAAATTGCCTGTAAATCTCCAATTCACTTAATTTAAGTTAGGATGTTTTCAAGAATTTCAATTATCTTTTGTTTTTTCTTACTTGTGTTATGCGTTTTGTAATAGCTTACTCAATTTGTATGTCTTCTGTATTAACAGTGTAAGTATATATATGTATATATATATATATATATATATATATATATATTATATAAAATTTTAACATTTTATAAATATATGCACTACAAACAGGATGTACAATGAAATGCAAGTAAAAAGGAAGTCAAGCCACTGAAGTTTGCTTCAAAATATTAAATGAGAAGTCTTAATTCAGATCTCGACGATATTCATGAAACCGTAACAAGCCTTACTATTTTGACCACCGTCATTTGATTTTGAAGTCTGTTTTGTCTACCTCTTTTCATTTTTTCTTAAATATAACATAATGCATGCATATTTTCTTGTATTTGGTAGATATGTTTGTCAGCCTTACATGTATACTTATACAATTTCGTTGTCAAGAGCTAATGTTATCAAAAATGCTGCATTTAGATTTATTTCAATTGCACATAAATTTGCTAAATACCATTCAAAAATATATTTTAGCTGCTGTTAAACAATTTAATCGGTGATTACGCATCAAAGTGAATTCTTAATAAAAAGATGGTGAGAATATTTTTGACACTGTTGTTTCTTAACAGATATGTTGCTTGTATTTCGCAGACCAAGGCGTTGTTTTCTGTTCTGTTAAGATCTATATTTTTTCTTCAATGGAAATTTAGCCAATTAAATTACATTAAAAAAGAAAGTCAATATTTACAATTAGAATATTACAATAATATTTGAAGGTTTGTTGCTAATAATTTCGCCACATAAATGAGTGTTTATTGTGTCCTAGAGAATAATTTTTTAACAATAACTTATTTTTTAACAGTTATTTGAACTTATTGCTTTGCGAATGTTGGTATCAAGCTTTTTTCACATTCTGCAGACAGATAATGTTTACTGCGGACTTTATCTGTAAATAATTTTTGTAGCTATTGCGCAGTCTTATTTCAGAAAAATTAAGCATTTTGTATAATTCCGCAAAGCTTTGCTCTCTAAGGATTTTTAGCAAAGATATAGCTTAACACTAGAACAGAGAGCACTCCTTGAGAATATATCTACATCTGATGTTTCAAATGCGAAAATTATTGAATAGAAACAAAATTTCTACAAATAGCAAATTTTATGAGATTGATTATCAACATAATTGGAGGTATATATACCTGCTAGTGTTTTTGCTGAATGAATAATGAAGCAAACAAAAAAAGGCTTATTGGTCATTTTGAAATATTGTCGCGTTTCTAGTGTTAAGGTAGAGCCGTTACCATTTAGTGTGAAAAAATAGAGATAAGCATGTTTTTTGTTAATCATTCCACACGTAAATAACATTAATTATACATTGGACCTAGGTATATTATTCAGTTTGTTTATATCATTATAAGCTTTTCTCCTAAAAATAAACATATGCACATGCAATATGGTTCATTACAATAGAGTGAAGAATGATATCAAAAAATGACATCATAAAATTAGAAATGAAATTTATTTATATTTTTCTCTCTTCATTCTTTCACTATGTAAATGGCATTAACTTCGCCCTCTTAATAAAATAAGCTTAGTAAATCAACATTTTACTAATAAAATGTCATTCCAATGTCACTTAAAGTAAAATAAACTTTATGTTGTTTCAACATTATTAATTAAGAAAACAAATTTCAAGATATCAAACAAAATAAATTATTTTACAATAAGGGACTAAACTATGAGTTGCTGTCTTACTGACTCAAGGAAGAGTTTATTGTTTCTCGTTTGCCTAAACTGCTAAAGCCTCTTAACTTTCTATGAATAGGATAGACGTCTATAACAATTATTATACGATTGAATAAATGTAATAGCAATATAAAATGTTTAATCGTGTTTTAGGATTAGTAATACTTGGGGGGGGTTATTTGGATCTTATTTGGATCACATACAACTGGCATTCGAATTGGCGTTGTTTTGTTTCAAATACAGATGTCGTTTTCTTCAACACCATTGCAAAACAACTTAATGACCTAACTCTCTTTCTGAATCACAGCAAACAAAGTTTTACTAATTTTATTGCTTAAATTATAACTTCAAGTGTTTATGAATTCAATAAATTTTAGCATATATAAGATTCACAATGGACTTTCAGTCGAAAACTCAACTTAAACCATAGCTTAGCTGCCAGCAATTTCTCTTCATTAACCAGCTAAAGACAATCTCAGCAATCTATTTTTGTTTACTTTGAACTCCCACAAAATGCTTTAACATAATCAAAAAAATTGTGGCAAAATTTTGTTTTACATTATTGGCTTCAGTAGTTATTAATTTTTTAAAGCATTAAGTTATATAAGGAGTGTTTTTTAATGAATGTTATTATAAACATTAATTGCATCCACTGCCTCCAAATAATTGGTAACAGGAAGTACTTGGTATCATGGTGAGAATATTAGAGAGCATAAGATAGCTGAGGCAAATAATGAAGAGTGTAAAGAGAACATTTCGTGTACGGGGGAGAACTCTTTGAAGCTTGAGTTTTCTCTGAACATCAATTTTCTGCTTTGGCATTAATAGGGCGACTACAACTAAGCTGAGCAAGTTCACACATTTACAAGTCAAAATAGAGCCGAAGACTAATAAACGATCTTCTTGGCTATCTCGAATATACCTGTCATCTTTTGACACATCAAAGAAGGATGAAATAAAATTCCCAAAAACTAACGCATTAGGACTTGAAGCGGACCAGCTTGCCATGAATAAACCAAAAGTAATTGCTTCGTAGTTGTTTGCTGATACTTCTGCGCATACTTGGCAGCCCATTAGTTCGACCATCGCCAGTGGGAAAAAGTTTATAATGGGCTCAATGCAATAAAAATATTGATTACGAAATATGTCAAAAATTGTGATAGTGTCGATTCCAAAGCTAAAGAGAATGATAAACATATTCACGACGTAATTGATTTTACGCCAATTAGCATTGATTAAAAACCGTTTGTATGCAAAGACGCCTAGAACATAGATACTTTTTGCAAACAGAGTAGTTGTGGTATTTGCAAGGGGGCCAACTTTTGCCCATTTCGATTTTATTTTCACAGCAGCAGAAGATTTCACTTCTATAAAGAAAAAATGCAAAAACATATAAGCAGCAAATCCTAACAGTTCTTTTTCAGCAAGAGCTTGCCAAAACCCTTTCAAATAACGAACAAATTTATTCCATGAGACTTTCTTCACTTTGCTGTGTTCTACTGTAGTAAACAATGCAGTAAGAATTCCTAGAATTGAGAAACCAGCCATTATTATGAAATATTGTGGAATTGTTATTTCAAAACATAAGGATCCGTTAAAGCTGGGACCATTTAAAAGAAGAGCAATTAATATAATTACAATAATGCGACCGCTTGATTGAAAAATAGATGCTGTGGCATTTGCCTGACCCCTAATCTCCACTGGTTCTCGACGATTGTATTCTATAACTAATGCATCCGACGCCACATCTGAGACTGCCAACATACTCATGGCAAAGCCAATTGCGTAGATATAAGGAACAGCAGTAGCAACATTATCAGTATTAGAAATTTCTGAAAAGTTTCTATGACAACCATTTACTTTATAATAAGGTTCAGGGACACCCATCATTACACATATGATAAAAGCTAGAAAAGCCCCAGTCCATCCTATTACCATATATGGTATTCTTCTTTTTTTAAATATTGGAATTGCGTCAGATGCAATACCCCATACAAACTTTAGCGCCCAGAGTGTTTGAACAGTTGCCATTGCGGTGTTGTATTGATGCCCGTCAAGATTGAGATAGAGCTCAAAAAATGTGTAGGTAAAGACTTTTCCAAAAACAAAATCACCAATGACTCCCTGAAAGAATTTGTTGTAAAATAAACCTGCTTTTGTGAATTTGCGATAATCTATCATCCCACCACTGTCCAAAGCCGTGGAATCCTCATTCATTTCTAGAGCATCCATAAGAATTTTAAGTAGTGAACAATGAATTGAATTACTAAGGCGACTAAGTGTTTGTGCAGTTATCAAATAGTTGTGAATGCTTGTTTTTCTTTGCGACTAATTATAGAGCTTGAGCTTATCTTTCGGCTAAATTCACTCGATGTATCGTATATATTTACTTAATTTTCATATTGTATAAATAATGCCATAATACAACTACTTTGGTAAAAAGATTCAAAACAAACATCAATCAACTTCATTTGTTTTTTGGATATAGAAAATCCACAAGATTCTATTCAAATGAAGATGATGTTGATGATATTAAGGCATCTTGGAATAAGGGGAGCCGGTATTTCTTGCTAGTTTTTGCATGTATGGCAGTTGTGAAGTTTGTGTATGAACATTAATGAAATCAAAAATTACCTACTAATTACCGGCAAATATAAGGTTTAACCATTAGCATGTAGTTGATAGTGGATACATTTTCATCTATATAATATTTGTGTTGAGTCAAAACGACAAATCTTTGTAATTCTAGTATTAAGCCCTATTCACATATACTCATAAGTGATCAAACATTGTAAAGTGACATTAGTATCATTAAATCATCTGAGTAAATTCATTCATTTACAATAAGCAATAATTTATTAGTTACTACTTTTCAAATTGATGGCATCATGCATTAAAATGTTCTTGCTTACATGTATCTGAAATTGATGAAGCTGCTGTAGATGTAAAATTTTTTCATTACAGAATTTGTAAGAGTAATGCCTCTTTGTTTTGTGTTAATGTCCAATCACTTGATTATTTTAATCACAACATATTAAATAAAAAATAAACAAAACAGTACTATCTAAAACACTTATTAATAATTTCTAAAAGATTTTCCAGCTGAATTAGAAGCTTTCCCGGCCGTGGAATGCCTCTTCACATATTGTGGGTCGAAAAGTTTTAAGTTGAGTGATGTAGAAGGAGTCTGTGAAGAAGCTAATGAGTCTGATCTGCTGTGAGGTCTGGAATCGGTTAGATTTGAAACTGAGTTTTGAGATTTTGGAGAAAAGTTATTCTCCGGATGTCTGTGTTTAATTGCAAAGTGTCGTTGTCCACTTACGCGGGGTTTCTTCTTGTTGTGATTCTGGTGATCTTTATTCTAAATAGGGAAATGAATTGCTTGGAAGATTGTCATCATTGGCAAAATAAAAAATGTGAATTTCTGTTTTTTCACTAACGATATCTGTTGAAACCCTTTGAAGTAGATTAATATAGATATTGATGTTATGATGCTAGAGCTGTGAAGGACCACCTATAGTTGATTCTGGCCGTTGCACCGAAAGTTTTTCTGAGGTCCCGGGTCTCACTCAGTCGCGATCCCGAAAAGTTAACTTTGGTGCCGGTAGACGATAGCGTCCTTAATTTTGCTATCAAATATCAAGTTAAAATTTTTTTAATTGATAACGAAAATTTACAATGTAACTAAATATAGCAAACTAAAATATGTGGTTGAAGCATAACAAATCAAAGTAACCAGTGAAATTAATATTAAGCGTATTACTTTTAAACAAATGCAATGCTTAATGTATAATATACTACATAGTGTGAACATTCTTGATATTATGCACATATAGGTATCTGGTTCCAGTCCCTGCGGGCCATACACGAAATCGGAACTAAATCCCCGTACCGCGCACCCCTATATGATGCCCCGTTCTCGCCTGTAAAATATTTATCGATTTTCGTAATCTAAGTACAAAGGAAATCTGCAAATACGAACTCTGATTTAAATGGTGTATTTAATTTATTTTATCATGGGAGAAATATCCGGAGCTATAAATTGTTTTGACAACGTCATGCAATTGAGTAAAGGAAGATAATTGAAAGAGTGTGGTGATATATTGCCAGCTTGTATAAACTTAAATTTCCATTTATAATTATATGTTATTAAATATCGAACTAGAAAAGCATTCGTAGAGAACAGACTTACGCCACTCTTATTTTCCTTCACATGTTTTGTCTGTCTCATATTCAAATGATCCTGTGCAACTTTATCCCTAAATAATTCAATCATTTTCTTCAATGTGTGATGGTACCTATAAAAGTTTCTTAAGCGCTGAAGACTCACTAACTTATGAAGACATCCTAAATCTGATAACACCACTGGGTAGAGAATCATCTCTTCTTTTATTTTCATTCTTAGTTCGAGTCCACGGTTCGGCAACTTCTGACGGAACTTGAGTGATATATTTGCAGAAATACAAATAGTTGAGGATAGTTTTCATTGTCACGGGTTTTGGACCACAGCATTAATCGAACTTTATATATATATATATATAGGATGATTTGAAAGTTTTTTTTGCAAAAATCGCATTTTCCATTGAGAAATATTTACATATACTGCAAACGCAGAAGTAATTTCTTTCACAAATTTTCAGAATAACCGGGAAGCACACTTAGCCATAGATGTGTCCCTATCCCATGATTCCCAGATTTCAAAATAAGTTTGGAGAAGTTTGTTTGAAAATGTGGACAGAACGGTTTGAGATTTTAAACATAAAATGGACAGCTTAATGCAATGTACAGTTAGTTTCGCACCCGGACTATTCAGGTTTTATAATCGTTAGATCAATTAATGCGTAGTTCAATGTATAAATTGAGTATAGCTCATTGCGACCTCAGTTTGGATTTCATAAGGCTCTATTTGCACCAAAAAATGTCAAGAAAGTTGCATGGTAAATATTATGAGGAAAATTCGGTGAATCTTAGATCTAGTTGATGATATGAATCACCTCAGACATCCGATGAGCTCGTTCTGGAATGAGAAACATTCTGGTTATGTTTTCACTTCAACACAATCACAAGTTTTTACATAGGGTTGCAAATGAAACAAAGCTACCAAAAGTAATATCCATAGTGGGGATAAAAAATTACCATTTCAAATTGTAATTTTGCATTAGAAATTTCTTGTTCAATATGGGCTGCTTAATTGAGTAATTTTAACAAGGAACTTTTAAACTATAGTTATGACCTTCTTCCTATAAACTTCTTGTATAAATCCGTTTATATGGTAACATTAAAATTGCATTAATCTACCAAGGAATAAAATTTTAAAAGATTACTAATTTTAGAAATATTAAATTTGATTTTCAAATATGTTTACATTTCATTCAGCATATGACTTGAGACTCTGTTAACTCACATGCATTAATTTTTCAAATTTCAGGAATTTTAAATTTAGGTTCCATCACTAACTATATTAACAAAGAATCCGTTTGACAGACGAAAATAAATATTTGTTCATTCATTGACTGAGTTTACATAAAATAGCGAAGAATGGCGAAAATTTCACTGAACAAAATTCATATTGAAATATTATGAAAAGATGATAAATCGTAATTATCTAATTCAATGGATTTCAAAGATACAAAAAAATTTAAATTATAATTTGTTAGAGACCATACTAAAAATAAAACAAAAAATTATGAAAAATTTGGTCGTGATTTACTGTTTATATCTGAATTGAAAAATATAGTAAGGAATATAGATAGAATATATTTCAAGAACGCATTAAAGAGAGTGTCATAAATCAAGAAAGAAATTTTCATGTTAATCTTGTGTCACTTCTGCGCTATTCTAATAATGATAAGGCGATTTGCGACGCAAATATTATTTATAACATATATAATTAACTTACTGTTGATTGAACCCGCCATTTGTCTAAAGCCTTTTTCGCCATTTCCTCTTCTCTTCTATTTGTGAGTTTCCTTTTATAAAAAACTTCAAAACATGTGAGGATGATGCCAAGACCTATTCCACTGCCGACAAGCATAAATACACCTAAATTCATACGAAGTTTAATGGAAAGTGTTGTTGGATTTGCTATGCATAGAATAGTTCTGCTTGTACATATATATATATATATATATATATATA
>CABFPE010000892.1:133753-153322 GCA_900660155.1 Hofstenia miamia | reverse complement strand
GATTCTCAGTCCAGTCCGGTCTAGTCTAGTCTAGCTTAGCTTGCTCTTAAAAGTATGGACCATTTCAAGACCTAATGTAAAACCAGCCTTACAATTTGTAGTCAAATTCACTAAAATGAATTCATCAAAGTACATCATTCAGAGGCCAGCATCGTATGTAAGAATTTGCTTTGGGAAATCAATGCAAAGTATTAGTAAGTTTGAAGATTTCTACAACTATATACGCTTTGTAAAAAAAAGATGCCATTCATAATAAAAATATATTTTATAACTATATATATATATATATACTTAAGCTGTTAAATTTGAGAAATAGTAGTTGTAAAAATATGATTATCTTAACTAAAGATAAAGTTTTAAACGCTCATTCTAATTTAAACAAAGTAAAATTCTGCCAATCACAGCTTAACTAAACGCATTGCATTTTCTGTAGGGTCTCCCTCAGTTTGCTTATATGAGCATTAAATATCAGACTCCATTTTTTGCATTTTTCCTAGCGTTTAATGTTGAACAGTACGATTTCTTTCATTTTTATCATCAGGTGTTCCAATAATGATAGGTCTATAAAACTACTTACAATATAAATTGAATTATATTTATAATTTTAACTTAAATATTGTAATCAGATATAAATGTCATTCTTTGAATGCCGACAGCTTGATTTTGGAAGCACTCTCAGCGAGGGAATCTCACAAGTTTCCAGGGAGTCTGAGAGCTTTACTGGGGACTCTAGCTGCTCCTAACAAAACTGCCGTCTGCTCTAGCGCTTTTCCTCACTGTGGTAAACTTAACTCATTTAGGTATCACTTATTATTGTTTATGATAATAATTATTATTTTTACTATTATTATTTCACAATAATTATTTAAACTTCAAAACTATAATTAAGAGATTTTTAATATACCATAACTGATTAACTCACCATTTGGAAGAGAATCTAGCGATAAATCACCATCAAGTACATTTTCAGTGACAAACCACACGTAACTCTTCAACAAATTCAAGGATGTGGCAAGACTCAGAATTGCTCTGACATTAGCGTAGCTAAAAATTTTGTATTAGCATACTTCGCATCTGCAACACTACGTAGTTTTTAAAAATCTTTGTTCAAGTCTGTTCTTGTACCTCTTTTTTGTAAAACTGTTTTCACCCCTTCAGAAATGTTGGCACCCACTCCCTTCCTGGTTATATTACTACTCTATGTATCAATGCATGCACTCCATGTCATTCACTACATATAATATACTTAATATTAGAAATCAATATTAGAAATTTAAAATAATTTTTTTTAATGAAACTTTAATGAAACTTTAATGTAACTTAAATATTACAACCATAAATATTCCAAAATATTGAAAAACTATTAAAATGTGCTCATTAGAAGAGTTATATAATATTTCTTTAATGAGAATATTTTCTTACTTCGCTGCACGTTGCTATGAGCTGAAGACTAATTATTTTTCTGACATTTATTGAAAATAGCAAGTTAACCATATATTCATTGGCAATAACACTTGACAGAGCTACAAATAGCAAAATATAAAAACACTGTCATTCCTTTAGACAAAAATAACTCTCATTCAGAAATAGTAATTTCCAAATATTTCTTAGCTCCACCTTTGTTATCAAGATGGTTATCTGCGATAAGTTCTTTAGTTATTGCGATTCGATCATTATGCTGAGAACAAGGTTTGTTATGCAATTAGAATTGGCGCGAAGTGCTGATAAATTCTATTGGGACGTTATCTTCTGATTGACAAGAACCGGTTGAGACAGTGAATTGAAAATTTCCGCAAAATGTCGAGACGCGTTGATAATTATTCATTCAAGAAATCCATCCTTTCAGGAAATTGATTATTGTAAAAAAATTATACAGAATTAAGAAAATTAATGGAATATTAATTGAGGTTACTTAGAGATATATCAAGGGATGCTACTTTCATAGTCTTACTTCTGAACACTGTTTAAACATGCGAAGTTTAAAAAATATTTGCAATTACAAAATTTTTGTAATCATCATATGAATATACTTTTACCTATTGGCCATATCTTCGAAAAAGTTTTTTTTGAAATTATCTGAAATTATTGCTTTCAATAATAAATACAATATAATTGGGATATATTTAGTGAAGATTTCACTTTAAAATAAAAATATATTTTAAGATGTCCATCACCGAGGACGTCATATCCACGTCTACTTAACAACAAGACGTAGGAGAAAAACCTAAGAATGAAAATAGTTAATTTTGAATCACTAAAAGACATTATTTTACTGTGAAAAACTGTTAATATCGACCTGAAAATAATATCAGATATTGCAAAACGCCCAAATTTAATGAAAATGTAAAAATTAGTTTAAGAACACATTTATAATTGTTGAAATCACCAATTAATCCCATTTTTCTACAACATTTTGATTTCTTGTTTCTTCGAATGAAGCAGTTAGAAAAAACCAGAGAACTATACTGCAATTTGCTACATAACCGTATAGAATAACATTATGATTTTACAGTGCAATATGACAAATTATACATATAGTAAATATAAACTGAACGAATTTTTGCAGAATTTTTTCAGAAAATTTCACTTGATACGAACTAAACAATATTTGGTACAAATAGTAACTTTGGACATATCATCATTATGAATTTTAACATTTAATGCTTCAATATGATATGCCCTTTTGCATACCAGTAAAGGTATACAAAATTTATTTATATATATCGTTTAGGAATAATAGAATTCCAAAATGACTGTTTTGAACAATTTATAAAGGTATTTTGTTTGCTATAAACAAATTGAGTTTATAGAAAAACCTAAAATGATATATCATCGTTTTTAGATATCACAGATGAAAATCTATGTCATTTATGGCGATTGTACATATTAAGCAATCCACTTTAAGTAATGTGAGTTCAAAATGAAAATTCAGACTAATTGGAACTAATAGAGAGTAAATAGCAGAACATGTAAAATAATCGAAATCAATAAAGTGTATCAAGCCCGCTTATATTGGTGATTTTAAATTAGATTTAGAATCATTCATCCAACCACTTCTTATTGTTATAATTATGCGATAAAGTAAATTGAATTGACCAAATTTCATGTTAACTCGAAACCTACTATATATGATGGATTGACATATTCACACTTATTACTATTCCAGCATTATTACAGCAAATAATATTACATTACTGAATTTAGAAATATATTAGTCTACCATATTTTCCTTTAATGATATATTGACAAAATTTTGAATTCAGGAAAATCACATATTATGTATAGGTTGAAAAATTAACAATGATGAAATAAAATTTACAAATGGATGTGAGTGTTTTTACAGTAAAGATAGTAAAGATCTGTTGTACCATCGCACTTTAAATATTCCGTTCTAAAGTCTAAGAACAACATAATATTGAACTTATATAATATTTAGTGACATTGAACTGAAACTTGAAATTTTGAAAACGAAATGACACAAAAGATTACAAGCAGAACAAAATTAGATAACAAAAATACATGCTAAATTTTCAATTGTGTTAATCAATTCTTTCAATGAGTGTTAATCCAAGAAAATGAAACTTTTGCTAAAAGTTTTTATTTTTAGGGAAAAAACAGCAAATCAATTGTAATTATTTCTATTCAACTCCGAAGGTAACGCATTAATTCGGAGAAGAACAGCCATAGCTTTTTCAAGTTTTCAAAATGGAAAATGAATCCATCATTAGTAAGGAAGGGGATTTTTTTGTTCTAAATTAGGGTAAATTTAGCAATGATATGAATGAATCTTTTTTTGGTTTTATTAAGGATACATAGTCTATTTGCTCCTGCCCAAACAGTAATGAAGTAAGTCAATTGAGAAAGAAAGAGGCAATTATATAAGTTTTGGGAAACCAGAAAGAAGAAAAATTAATGAAAGAAGCTCTTTAATGAGGTAAAAAGTTCTGGTAAGCTTCTTGGCTAGATGATCACCATGGTTTTTGAAACAAAGTTTGACATTAACTCCCAATAATGCCATTCAGTCGTGTGATGGACGAAACTGTGGTTGGTTTTTCATGCTTGCGATTGAACGAAATGACAATTTCTTGGGATTTTTGTTCATTAATACTGAAATGGCTTACTTGACACCAATTTTGAACTTCTACAATAGCAGCAGGCACATAATCCGTACCCATTTTCCCAGGAACACAGCATGTAATGTCGTCGGCAAATATGAAGAGGCTTGCTTCTGCTCTTTGAAGTCGCATATCTTCACAAACAATATTGTAAAGGATTTGACCCAAGATTGTGGCTTGAGGAACACTAAGAGAATTCGACTAAATACTAGAATTTTTACGGATTTTTTCCGATTTTGAAGGAAATCACTAATGAAGAGAACTAAGCCTTGTAGGAAATCCTTGAATGAAACAGCTTTTCATCAATAAAGCTAAAATCCTGACATAATCAAAACCTTGTTGAATTTAATAAAATACAAATATCAAACCAATTCAATAAGTAAAACAACAAAATTAAACACTATTCCAAAACAAAAAATTTTGTATCATTTTTTAATCTCTGAAAGCTTATTCACAATGATTATCCATAATATTTTTAGGTTATAAAATTATGAAGAATTTGGAATATATAGTATATAAATATCGGTTGATGTAGAATTCAGTTGCATGCAATCAGATACCTTCCTTGAAGAACTACAACTTTGACTCCTTGGTGAAGAGTCACATTTAAGTTCCAGCTAATGAACATACGATTTTCATTGGTTAATGGATCGTAGTTGATGATGTAAGGAATCTAAAGAATGGAGAATTAAATTTATAAACCACACAAATCTTCAAACTGCATGCAATTGGTACATGCTTTATAAAAACGTTTTGGGTTGCAGTTATCATAAAAATTTTGGTTATCTTCAACAAAGTTTATAATTTGTTAGGGTCAATAATCTGTTAAAAATCACGGGATTAAATGTTGGTTGTCATTTGAAAATCAACAACATAAAGCATTTCAAAATCGAAAAATGCCTGTTTTAAAAGTAATTCAAGCGAAAATATACTTTAAATAATATTAAGAGTGTCTTAAAAATCAGAATCAAAGATACCATTTTGAATTTAATAATCCAGAGCACAAAAATTGATTTTCTATAGTGCTCTGCGATTTTGAATTCGATGAAAACCTCAATATTCTAAAACATAGGCTAACTCAAATTTCGATATGATGTCGAGGCCACCTTCCGCTGTTATTGAATAAATAAAAATAAGTCATAAGAATTTCCACAACACAATATAAAAATAAATATATTAACAAAATTTTATTTTATGCTTTAAATATTCGGTGTTTCGATATTTTTACAACTATATTGTACTGAGATGGACATAGGCTGGCCAATACAGGACAGAGCAGGTCACGGTAGGGCTTAGCCCGAAATTTAAAAAAACGACTATTGCGCAACAGTGCACGGAAGTCAACCCAAATGCAGGAAATGCTATACAATTTATATAAAGCGTGTTGAAAAATAAAACTTAGATTTTGCAATTTTACAATAGTATCATATACTTTTCTAAAACTCAATTTCAATTTTACAATTTCAAAGGTAAGGTGTATTATAAGTTTTTAGCAGGATCAACTTGGGTCTAGCAAGCCGGAAATTTTTCTGTAGTGTTCCCGAAATGGACCGAAATAGCATTAACCAAATTTTCGGTCAATGTTATCCCTGCTCTTGCAAAAATTGATGAAATGCTTTTAAACGCGTAAGCAAATAAATTTTCACTGTGTTAATAATCAGTTTTCAACATATATGTTGCCATTTATACAATGCATGTATGTATGTATTTGTTTAACGCAAATTTACATTAGATAATTCAAGTGCAATTTATAAAACTTATTAATTAAATTCCATAATATAATAACACGTTTGATCAATTGACGCGTTATCGATCTTAATTAATTTAGCACGGAATTGTAAATAGGAGAACCTGCAATTGGAAAGGATTTTTTACACATTGAAAAGTACCGAGTGCTTAGATTGCTGATTTTTTGATTGGAATAACTTTATCAATATCAAGAATTTGTTTCTTACTTGTAGAATAATTTTTTGATTTGTTTATACTCAGAGCAGTTTTTTCTTCCCGTGAATGAGCATTGCCAATTTTTTGTTTTGCGTGACAGGTATTGACAATATATGTTTCTACTGTTCTCTAGTAAGTGCCCATGTTGCTACTGCTCAATGAAGCAACTACGTTGGCACTGATTTGTAAATTACTTAGGTAAACTCATGGGCTGGATTTGATATTCTCTCAAGAATCGTGGACTAGAGTCCCACATGAATTTTTATATATTAGAAGTTGATGCCATAATTCGCTGAAATTACAATGTTAACTATTTTTGTTCACTGGGTTATTGAAATAATTAGTCCCAGTAAATCTCAGTAAATTTTAGTGTTTCTCAGAATCAGAAACCTGTTTTCCTAAAATTTTGCTCTAAAGGTTCAAAATAGACTGTGTCAAATGTTTCGATTGAAAACAGGGCTTGACTGGGGAAAGGTAATCGAAAATGAACAGAACCAGTTCTGAAAAAACGAGGTCTATTTACAACTCAGTAGTGGCATCGGTCTGAAAGATTTTAAAAATTTGGACCCTGGTGGTAAGCATTAAATTTTTGAATTCATTTATTAAGATTTTATTTGGCTTATTCCAATATATAACTCTATTTATTGATGATATCAGAGACCATTAATAGTATGGGTGATTGCATTTTTATGGACAATAAAACTTACCCCGATTGACCAATTGAAGCACTTTTCCATGAACTCGGATTGCACTTTGCGACCGTTAGCGTCGTTACAAACTAGAAGAACTATTTCATCGAAATTAAAATGACGAATGAGATCTACAATAACCGACACTTCTTCTGACTGGGAAGGAACAGTGCGCAGAAATGTTTTGTGAACACTCTAAAAACTGTTACTCAAGAACTTTTTTATAAGATTTCGCTCAATTTTATTTAAGAAAGTGCATGAAAATGGGTCATTTTTATTCTTATTGACCAAACTGCTGCTTTTGACTCTATCAACTATGATATTATGATCAAATCTTACACAGATTTGCATTTAGATTTAATGCATTGGATTGGATTAGATCATATTTTAGCTCAAGTGATCAAATCGTTAAAATAAATGGATTTCAAGGGATATCATCCCCTTTATCTGTTGGTGTTCCTCAAGGATCTATTCTTGGTGCAATCCTATATACTATTGGCAATTCTTTTCTAGGAGAATTATGTTTACAGAATTCATCGCCATATCACCTATTTGCTAATGATTTACAATTTTGTAGATTTTTTACTATAGATCAGTAAGATTTTTTTAAAATTGCAAAAGATTAATCGAACTGGATAGACTCCCTTAATCAATATCTAAAATTGTTTTATTACAGATGAAAGTATCAAAAAAACGGAATTAATGTTTATTCGACTAGCAAAATTAAAAAAAAACAATAATTGAAGAAATATTTCTCGATTCAAACGTTCAAAAAACACACAGTCCAATCATTAAAAATCTTCGATGTCTAATAGACGAATCCCTCAAATTAGAAGCACACATTAAATCTATATGCAAGTGTTGTAGATATCATTTACGTAATATCAAATTAATGCGTAGATTTCTTTCATTAGAAAACACTAAAATAATTTTTCAATCTATGATTTCTTGTAGGTTAGATTTTAATATCAGTATTCTTTATGGTCTAGTTGATTATCAAATACGAAAGACTTCAATTAATCCAAAATAACTGTGTCGTGTAATTTTCTGTTTAAGAAGCAGAGATCCCATTACACCTACTTTAATATCTCTACATTGGTTACCAATTAAATTTCGTATTACTTACAAAATTGCCATTATAGTTTTTAAGAACATACACAATTTGGCTCCGAGATATATTCGTAATCGACTTTCATTTGTCCATCATGAATTTCACAACCACAGATCTAACTATTTATATATACTAAGAATTCCAAGAATTAAAACTTCTTCTGGTGAAAGATCGTTTTCGTTTGCTGATCCTACAATTTTTAATTCTTTACCATGGAATCTTAGATCTTGCAATAATTACGAATATTTTAAGAATGGTTTAAAGTCACACTTGTTCAGTCAATTTATTATTGAAGAACTATGTAAAAATCAAATGCATTCTAAATGCGCATTTGAATACAGTTTGTAAAAATGTGCAAGATAAATATTAATATATTATTATTACTATTATTATTATTATTATTATTATTATTATTATTATTATTATTATTATTATTATTATGATTATAACTGAAAAACTGTTTTCCTTAAAAATGTTTAAGCAATTTTATCCTAGACTATTGTAAAATTTGAAAATCCTGAGATATGGCGACAGCTTTTGGTACAAACATACTTTTGGAAATTTGTACAAAAGTGTATTGATGTGGCTAAAGTACATGAAAATATTCATGATTTTTCGTAGAAAATTCAATTTTTTAAGAAAAGTCTTAAATTCTCACTATTTCTAATCAGAAGGTCTAAAGCTCATGGTGCAAAAACTAGTCTCAAACATTTTATTTTCTATAATTAGTTTATCCAGTTCACGTCCGGGCGCACCATGCGCAGTCAGGAGTAGTCGTGGTATTTTCAGATTTTAGATATTTTTAGTATTTAGTGAGTTATGTGCGTTTTGATTTTTTTTTAGAAACACAGGATCATTTGAACATGTAAAGGAAAATATGTGTCGTATAGGTCTGTTCACGACGACTGCTTTTTTATTTCGTATTTAATAAGATATAATTATAAATGGAAATTTAAGTTTATACAAGCTGGCTTACAGATTTCAGATAGCTTTATTAGTTTCAGTGTTATGATCATTTAATGTTTTTTAAGGAAACCATAAAATATTTAAAATATTTCTAGGTAGTTTAAGGTTAACCTACTACGTTAATTAGAAAGCCTGGAACAAATTTTTTGGACTTCCAAACTTGACGCTTTAGGGGGGGGAGGGTCTTTCGAAGTTTTCATTAATCAGCATAATGCAAAGTGAGAGGATGAGACTACTTCTCCAAGATTCACTAATTCATGATAACAAAGCATTATTTGAAAAAACTCTCAATGTTATATTTTTAACTTTTTCAAGCCTTACAATGTTAATAGTGTACTAGTAAAAAATTAACTTTATGAACAAAGTCCTCATCAATGTGTTTTTCACATGTTTCAACCTATTTTTTTATTCAATTATTTCGTTTTCTCCGTTGACGTTGTATCTCAAAAATCGTGACGTCACTTTAGAAGCCCTCATTTAAATCATAGCGAAGCGTGATAAGGTGGGGAGAGGGTTCTATTATTTTTTGTCTAAAAAGACAAAGTTAATGTGACGTAATTATTGAATGCTTCTTGCGGTGTTTTTATGTGTAAAAAATAATGAAATAATCACTCTTTTTAGTGCTGACACAGGCAATTATTAGAAAAATTGAAACTTTTATAGACACCCACAGATATTTTCAGTTTGCAAATTGAATAAATCTTAGTTGTTTTTTAGCACGATTTGCAATTTTTCAAACTACCCAATTATTTGAAAAATTTTTACCAAATATTTGAAATCAAATTAAAAAAATGTCGTCTGACGACGGTGCTATAAAATGGCTAACTTTCAATGGTTTTGCTAAGACGTCTTGCCACTATTTATAAATTGTCAAAAATGAAGTTAATACAAGGGGATTAATTATCAGAAATGTATATTTTAAAATATTTGATTAATTTAATTACCATTAATATATTATTCGTCTGTAGAAATTTCATAAATTATTTGACAAATGGCATTGTCTTCGGATTTTAATCATTAAGTTTTCAATAAAACGTGAGACTACTAGAATCTTCAACTCAGACAAAATTTAGCTAAATATAAAGTGAAATTAAACGCCCATTGAAATAAGCGCCGCCTGTGACTTATTCAACTGATCGTTATGAGACACAGCAGCTCATTTAACCCATCTGAGAATTAAAAATACTTCTAATTTGAATAAGAAGTGTGGCAATAATAGCTACTGATTAGATATTAATGCTCGAGAACACAGCCTAATGGTAATTAAATTTAGAATTTTTTATTGAATTCCTTTTTGGCACAAGTAACTCAATTAAAGCTACCATCACATGATATCGCATTTTGGGCAGGTACTTTAAGGTTTCAGTTCGTTTAACTCTGCAAAGTGTTCACATAAATGTATAACACTGTGAAAAGTCAGAAATGAATAGATGGGAGTTATTTTGATTCCCATTTGTCGATTTAGAAATAATACATTAAAGCGATGCTCATATATAATTCTTTTGATGCAAAATTTCAATTGTGGTCGGCTCTATTTATGGGAGGATCAGGTTGCTATACTTGAGACATTTATTGCTAAATTATGTTATGTTTCATACACTATGCAATGAATGTATGCATACAATCGCTTTAGAAATTGAACAGAATAGAAATAACTATAAAAAACCGCACAATTGAATGATTTCATTTATATACAGTTTACCAGTGACTGCAATATTCAAGAAAATTGTTGATTTAAAATTAGAACTACCTGGTTCCGGTCCCGTATCTGGTGTCAAAGCGACTTGGACCAGCTACAGGGACCAAAGGTAGTTCTTCGAAACCAAGTAAGGGACGGACCGAGACCAGGTGTTTCGGGACCTGATAGCTATATCTGCATAATATCATGACCGCTCAGCCAAGTATATTATACATTGAGCATTCTAATTGCTTAAAAATAATAAATTTATATTAATTTCACCAGTTTTGTGATGTGTTAACCTTCAGCGACATATTATAGCTTGCTATGGTTAATTAAATTACATTGTATGTCTTCGCTATCAATTCTAAAAATTCCAATTTGATATGTGATAGCTATATTAAAAACGCTAAAGACTACCGGTAACAAACAGGAACCAGGGCCAAAATTAACTTATCGTAACCGGGAACAAATATAAATGGTTCCGTATACCTCCATTTAGTATTTGAATTTGAGTAAACAAGACCTAGGTACGATCACTTATTTACAATGTGTGTGTGGTAGATTTTGGTCCATTGGGTTAGGTGATGTGAACAATTAAAAAATTAAAATCGAAAAACCGAAATCATTGAGAAATCAAAATTATTTCGATCAAATTCTTATTCATAAAAAAAGGTTCAGCATTGGAAAGGTAGTATGCAATATTTTATCGGCTGTTTGACCTTGAAATATATCACTCTACGAAGAATTGTGAAAATATGCATATCCAAAAAAATCAATCGAAATCCAAAAATTAAACTACACAATGTGTTGGATGGAGATAAAACAAATTTAAAATGTGTAGATTCCTCTAATTTAGCACTTAGCTATAAAATTTTTTTACAGATTTAATCAATAAATCAAAACTACTAAGTAGGAGAGGTGTGGACTTGCTGCAACCTATTATAGGCTTTGATAACCTAGTTTCATATTGCAACTGCAACTGATAAAAGTGTGAATGTTCCTAAGGTCTACTATGTCAGGCCATGCTACTTTGCACCATTAATTTCATCATCAAATATAATGGTACATTTTATTCAAAAAATATTTGGAATTGTATTGAATTTTTAGTAGTGATGAATATCTAGGGTTACTTTACAAATTTTACCTTATACATCATAGCAAGTTCTCGTAAATTTTTGGGAAAATATTTCATCATGTAATAGTAGACAAAAGAGTATTACTGATAGATTATCTATAATCCTTGTTTAATTAGATTCTATATTACCAATATGTATAAGCATTTAATTATTTTATTGAGGCGGAAGTCTGTTCAATGAAACTATCTTGAGTGTGTGTGGGAGGGGAGCTGGGGGGAGGCAGCAAAATCGTTTTTTTCGTCAAAATTAATGTCTCTCTATTTCTAGCAACTGGCAAAATAGTGCCTGAAGGCAATCTTTGTAGAGGCCTAGGTGCTATTACTTTGGCATATTTCTTACCAAGCAACAAGAGAATGGTTCTAACATTTTGTATAAAAAATTCGTACAGTATATTTATTGTTTTGCATAGAAATTTGCTTTGTGTGATAATTCTTAAAGCGTAATACATTTTATTTGCTTCAATTTCTCTAAGATGAGAAAAAACATGGTTTTAGTGAAATTCTTTAGAATTATTCTTTCACATTATATATATATATATATATAGGTCTCATTGTTTAATTATGACTCCTTGTACTTTCTGATCATGAAACCAGTAAGCCATGATTAAGCTTGATTTCAATGTACATTTTTATGTCGCACATACACGTGAGTCAGTAGCTGCATAGTTTAATTTGATTAAAGGCATATGTCGTGATATTGTAGAATAGTCAATGAAACTTTGTATAGTTTTATATATGCAAAGTACAGAACTTGATAGAGCTAATAGGTTTCATCTTAGAACATAACATTACAAAATATGTACTATATGTAAACAAACTTTTATAAATATCTTAATTTATTACTCATTAAGTAATTACTGTTGAAAAATAGAGCGTATAGCTAATAGATACATAAAAATCACCAATAGCGGATACAGAAATATTTTTTAGAGGGGCCCAATGCAAGATAAAATGTTAAGTGCATAATTCGGTACTACAGCTGGTTAAAAAATATTGGAATTTTTAATTTTTAAAATTCAAAAGTATGGTTGAACTACACCATCATTTACTATTTCCAAAAACGCAAATATACAATTTCTGCAACTTCTAAAGACCCAAAAGAATTTTTTATAGATTTTAATTATTTCATTGTTTTTGCCCATAGTAGTAACATTGATGGTGGGAATTGTGTGAAATTGTATCAGATTTTTCAACAAATTAGGATTATTATTAGAAACAATGGTATTTTTGTGTAATATTTTTCACGGAAGTATGCAATTAATTGAATACATTATGTATTTCAAATTATACGATTGCATTGTGCACTACAAATGAGAAAGTTTTAGTTCATTTTTAATGATATAGGATTAAGTAAAATACAAAATGCTCACATGAAATTATGAATGTGTGCCTACCGGTCAAATTTTGTTAAATATTTTGACAAAATTCAAGAAAATCTTATAAAATCAATGAAATTTTAAAATTACGAAAAACGGTGCTAGGTTTCTTGTAACTTGGAGAAGGTGCATGTTTGTGAAGTCCGAACAAATGATTGAATTTAATATAAAATTTTGCTGCACTCCTTCCCCACTGTATTCGCCCCTGTTAGCTACCCCCATAATTCAAGCATTTTTTTCTATTTTTTTAACGTTGATATATATATAAACAAAGTAGTAGTTGGTTTAGTTATCATTTAGCAACAAGTCAAAGACCACCAAACATGAATGTATTAGAAAGCTAGAAAATACCATTATATGGCAACATAAGTAGAAAAAATAAGCATTGTTACCAGGTTGCATCAACACCGAATTACTGTTACCAAACTAGTCGCTTGCTTGTAAGATGAGCAAGCCCTAATCTTACTGAGACAGCTATCAGCAAATCTGGCTCAAAGGCAGGTATCACCATTTCTACAATTCTACAATTCATCAACGGCTGAAAGAGAAGGGATTTGAAAATGTGTCATCTTGAAAACCTCGTTTGACAGCCAAGATGTGCACAAAACGGCTACCATGGGAAAGGAATCATGTGCATTGAACACTGCATGTCGTGCAGCTGGTGGACTACGAGTTCGGCAAACATATGGCTCTCCAAAACCAACAATGCCAACGGTCAAGTTCCCAACGAAGGTTATGGTTTGGTCTGTAATGTCTTACAAATGCGCTGGTCGCCTGCATATTGTTAAAGGGAACATGAACAGTGCTAAATGTCACTAGATCATCAAAACTCAGCTGATCCTCCAAGCAAAAAATTGATTAGGAAACAATAATTGGTAGTTTATGCACGATTCTGGAATGACCAGGAAACAGCCCTGAAACACCTGATAGAAATGCTATGGGGTATTGTCAAAATGCGACATCAGTGACAAAAAGTGACATCATAAGTGCATTGATCAAAACCTGGCACCACTGCGAAAACATCACTACAACCTGTCAGCGTCTTATCGACTCTATGCCTGATCGAGTTGTTGCTCATATTTCTGCTAAAGGAAGACATACAATATACTGATTTATAACATTTCAGAAATACTAAAATTTTCTACTTATTTGCTTACATATATATACAAAATACAGATTTATCTGACATTTCAGACAATGCCGAACTTTTCCACTTATGCTGCTATATAATGATTATTTTCTAACTTTTTTCTACAATTCATGTTTGGTGGTCTTTGACTTATGTTTTTAAATGATAATTAAAAACTACATTGCTTATATAGATGAAGACTGAAAAAATAGAAGAAAATGATTAAATTATGGGGTACTAATAAAGTGGGACCAACTGTGTGTATGTATGTATGTATGCATATACAGTATATATATATATATATATATATATATATATATACATATATGGGCCCTTTGTAGCATAATAATTTGAACAAAAATTACAAAGTGGCCGAAGCGTTCAATTTTCCTTGTGACAAAGAGCCCTTGCTCGTACAGAACCATTTTTGCTTTTTTTGAGATTTTTTTACTAATATGTACTAAAATACAATATTTAATATTGTTTGAGCTACTTGTCAAAAATTTTTATTTTGGCGGGAATTTTTTTCCAATCGGGCCCTTTGTAACACCTTCACATATATGGGCCCTTTGTAACAACTTAAACTGATTAAACTTAATTATGCTGTTGCATTCATTTTGGATTATGGCCAAACAACATTTATTTGTTTTTTTATTGTTTTTAAGTTAAAAATTGTTTATTTCAGGGATTCACTATCAAGTTTTCCCACAGAATCCCAATCCTTAATTTCTAATAAATTAATTTCCATTAAACTGTGATTTTGAGCTTCAAATACCTCTCAATTTGTGCTGCATTTGAACTAAGCATTTTAAGAACTCAATTTTTCAATAATCTATAAGTGGTAAATGTTCTAGTTGCAACACGCGTGGGTTTATTTCAACAATGAACAATGCGGTATACATATATGAATATTATTCAAAATTCCACAGGAACCCACAAATGAGGGGGGTCATAAAAAAACAGACTTCAGATCAGAGTTGCAAATCAGCCTGCAGGCTTTACAGGCCGTATTTTTGCNAAATGGGGTCTACATATATGTATATGATTCAAAATTCCACAGGAACCCACAAATGGGGGGGGGGTCAATAAAAAACAGACTTCAAATCAGAGTTGCACACCAGCATGCAGTCTTTACAGACTGGCCAGCTACAGGCCATATTTTTGTAGGCTTTACCGGCAATAATTAATAAAGGACTGAGTTGTTTCTCTTAATTAACCTTTTATATTAAGGTAAATACTGTAACGAATGTAGCCACTGTAAGTAATTTTAATATGAAAGTGAATCCAGTGAAGAAGGTATGTCTATTATTAGGTGCATGTGAAACTATGGAAAATGCATAGGGAAGTAAGTCGTAGTAAGGAAATAACTTCAACACGTAGTGGCATCTACCCTCCACAAAATACATGAAAACAGGTCAACCTATCGGTCAGAAGGTTGCAATTTCTAGCTTTTTTGGCTACTTAAAACCCTTAAAGAAACATGGAATTATTTTTAATGACATTTGGATATCTCATTGCACCAGCAAAATATTGTGTAAATTTAAAAAAATGAAAAAAAATTTTTTTGAAATTTTTTTTGTTACAAAGGTCCCATATATGTGGCAAATTTTACTAAGGGCCCATATAATTTGAAACTGCGATTACAAAGGGCCCATATATATGTATATATATACTTATTAATAGATTATAGACGACCGTGACAGTGATTGAGATCAACTACATGTTGAATGAAATGGTCATTTAGGAAAATTGAAAGTTCATATGAAGCAAATATCAATTATTAGTTGGGTGATTTGTCTAGTAATAATCTCCTTTGAATATCTCTAATTTTGACAAGTACTTTGAAATAGTTGAATTTAAATTAGTTCTGAGTTATTGTTTATTGAACTTTTCAATTGCCATAATGCAATGATTCCCCTCCCATCGATCTTCTACATCCACTACTGTCCTCTTTAGGTAAAATTTTAATGCATTTCACGCCAATTAAATTAACCAAATTCTCATTTCTGTAAAAATTAATTAAGAACGAATTTCGGAAAATCGATTATCATTGTATTGTGACCACACCTTTTCAGCTATTTGAATACCGTCGAAAACTTCTGACAGCTTAGGTTATGCATAAAAGCATTTTGACAGGCTGTGGTGTGAACTGCTCCATTGAGAAGGAACAATTCCTTCACTTCTCATTCAATTTTGCCATTTCATACAGAATTCATATTTAAAATACGTCATAGAAATTATCCAGGTTACTTACAATGTTTATGAACCAACTTATCTGTCTGTCTTAAATCTGAAAGATTTCAATGGATTGGCAAACTGATTAGTTTGAAATCGTGTAAACTTGTAGTTCAGCTATCTTTAAATTATACTTATAATTATAAATTCGATTTTATGCCATCTAAAAATGCAAGGAAGCACCCGGTTTCTCATGGAACTTAGTGCGACAATGAGATACGGGATTCCCAGCTAATGGATCGAAATGAAAGATGGTTGTTCCATGAGACGAATGGTGCAAATTGCTTAAGTGTTAAATACCTTTGAAGAGCTTCAAATACAATCATATAGCGATATATGCGGACATTTTAACTGGTCGTGAGAGCAAGTTAATCACAAAAGGATACTTAGGTTATTTTTCTTACAAACAATTCAGGGTTTGCTAAATGTCACAACACCCACAAAAGAATTTTGTGGAACGACCAAATGAAAGGAAGGAAGAGTACAATAAAATGTGAAACGCATTCGACATGCTCAATGAAAAACTTGAATAATATATTATAGATATACCTGTGCTCAGTTCTCCGGGTTCATGCATTAAAATCATAGTCAATACAGAATATATTGAAGTGCAAGTTACAATACGCTACATTTAATGTGATTGAAATACGCAGGCTCTGAAAAGTACTTATCTGCTGGTCGTAGTATGATTTTTTATTCAATATTCTTTCTTCGTCACGATTCATAATATGTTAGGGATTCAGAATCTTGGAGGTTTTCATAATGATTTTAACGTTAAACAGCCCTGAAAATTTCTCATGATCCAAGAAAAAAAATTAAATGCTTATAGCTTGAAAAATATTAACGTTTTGACTTTGCACGTGGCACGCCACAATGGGGTTGCATATCTTTGCACAAATCAAGAAACAGTCAAAGTTCTTTGTTGCTTCAATGTGTTCGAAACTTTATAATGAACGTTATGTATGCAGAGAATTTAAATCTTTTTCAAAAGTTCGAAATTTTTAAAGCAATGTGCTTTAAAAGAAATTTTCAACATTGCATTAAGGCATATTCCCCAATACACACGATTTTCTAACAAGTTTGGAAAAACGCTTTGTCCTTTTAAATAGACGCTTAAGGTTAACTTTGGGTTTTACATTGCTATTGATCAGCATAATGTTCGGAATATAAAGGCTTTGTTGGATGATCTTTAATTTAAGTTTAAAAATAGCGCTTTTTCATCATTGTAAGAAAAACTACATTTATAAGCAACTTTTGACACACAAAAACACATCTCCTAACACTTATGAGGAATGAAATTTGTGTCTTAAGTTATTGTTTTGCATTTGTAGATTTAACACTACCCGTCCTCGACCTGCACCTATATGCCATTAATGCTCGCTTCTCATCATTTGAAACAATTTATGAAAATACAAATTATATGTCATAATTAGATTAACAAATGTATTATATAATTTTTGTTTTTTGCAAGGCTGAATAAATTAGTAGTTCATTAGCATTTTCTGAACTGAGTCTATTCCTCTTTTTTTGATAACGTTCCATCCATCACGCTGAAAGTACGTTCGCACTTAAGAAAACATAGGTTGTCGAATATTCGTTTGTTTGTTTTTGATTGACGTTGGGCATTCTTCTGTTACTGCGGTCATAGACTTATATTGACCACATGCATGCCTATGTAGCGATTTTGTACCATCACCTGGTTTATAGTGATAAAAAAGGAGACACGAAAAACAGGCAGCAAAACCAGGTACATTTTCACCATCCGGATATTTAAATAATCCGAATTTCTTCCATATTTCATTTTTACAATGTTAGGATTTGTATAGATTTCCACAGATTTTGCCTTTATACCATTCTCTAATTTTGTTGGCTTTGCTCGTGCTTGCACATTATGAACTTCCGATATGGCTTTCTTCATAGCAAATGTTGATATCTTTCAATTTCTTACCAAAGCTAGATACAATTCAAAATTACTTTGCTTTTTTAATCCATCAGCCTATGAAAACTCTACATTGCGTTTGAAAAATTACACATGACAAATTGCACTAACGCAAAAAGGCCTTCTGAATTAGTCCAGAAAAACAAGAAAGCACTCTATAAAACCTATTACATTGTCTAATAAATAGCATCAATAAATCAAATTTGCTTCGATTCGCTGTCCTATCAATCACCTTCAATAAGAATTGAACATAAAATGCGCAATTTGTTATTCAAGGATTGAAATTATTCAATGAAGTGATATGGACATGTTTCCAAAAGTCTCATATTTCCTCAGTTTTGTACAGATATGAACTGAGAAGAGCTATGCATATGTATACAAACTTAGTGTAGTTTGTAGAAAGGCTGATGTGGAAGAACTATATTTTTAAAAGTCAACTAAATTAGGTTCCGTTTCTCAATAAAACTAATTACAAATTCTAAATGAAAATCTTTGGACAACACATGTGATCTTGATAGTTCTAGATTGATAATAAACATTTAGTACATTTTATTGATTGAGTTATACTGGCTAACAACAGTTGCCTTCTTAGTGAAAAGAATTTCCCCTCTTGCAAAGAAGTAGACTATTCCATATCGTGATATCTTTGCATCCACTATATAAACAAATAATATAGGAAGACCATCAACCATATTTCTTTAGTAAGTGAAGAATATGAACAGTAATATTTTGCGCGGCTTATGTGTATTTTAATACTCACAAATATGACATAGGCTAAAGAGGTCATGCTTTGTCGGCATTTGTTTTTTGTTAGCAACTTTACGGAAAAATAACTGGACAGATGAAATTAATCAGAGGCGAGTCTTAGGTTAGAAGGAACCCATTAAATTCCAGACTGATCCGGATGACAGTCTGCATTTACTTCCCATTTATTTCATTTATTTCAATTAACTTCTAACATTTATTTGCACTAGAATATCGTCTCCGGTTTTGGGTGGCGGAGGTAGATAATTCTACTAATTCATACTACTAACTTGCTGTTAACCCAAAAATAACCCTATTTGACGGCATTTAAAACCTCATTTTAAGTCAGTTTAGAGATTTTGTCTCGAGTTCAAAGTACTGTAATGATTCACTCCAATGCATCAATAACTTTAATTTTTGATTTATTAAGCTTATCAAATAAAAACGAGCTCTACTTCATAAACGTTAGTTTTGTCTGCGATGCATATATATATATATATATATA
>CABFPE010000892.1:108361-122070 GCA_900660155.1 Hofstenia miamia | reverse complement strand
AGATATATATATATATATATATATATATATATAGTTATACTGTGTCGCTATATACGCTTAACAAATTATATACGAAATTATATATGTTGCTATGTACCAGCAAGAATTCTTATTGTTAAAAAAATGTAATGATAAGATGATAATCACGCTCGCGGTGGTGGCAATAGATGTACAACCTACTATTTGAAACTATGTTTCAGAACAAAGATAAATTTTATTGAAGATCGCAGCTTAGGTATAACCTTATAGCTTCGCAATAATGTAGTGAATAATTCAGATGGAAGTTTTCAAAGTTAGAGTATATTGTACAAACATAGTTCGAATTTTAATTATTAAGCGATTCACAGCCATCCAATGTTGTAAAGCAATTTTTTCTGCAGAATTCTACTAATTTGAGCATTTTGTGCTTACATAGCAACGTATTATAACTATATATATATATATATATATATATCTGGCGCTATATAAAAAGTACGCATTTTGCGGCAATTTTAATCGTAATATACAGAAAATTTTCTTCACTCAGATTTATTCAACATTTTTTATGCATGACACATTTATAATATCTAGACATAAAAATATAGGCTTACTAAAAAAACTATTTTCTTCATTCTAATTGGTGACTGTTGCTAAGTATAGGGAAAACATGAAAAAATATGGGGGCACAAATGTTGTAAGGATGTTTTGCAACGTAAAATTTCAAACTTGAAAATTCTTGTACTGAAAAAGGAATACATGATTGCATTGTGTTAAACCTCATCTAGTTATTTGGCTTAATTTTGCCCAAATCATAAAGTTAATATTCAGAAAGATTTAATAGTTAAGAGCAGAGCAATATTGTCACATAGCATATTTAGTGTACATTTTGTACATTAATATACTACGTATGCTCCCTTAAAAGTTATTAGAGGTTTCTAAAAATATAGTTTTATTTCTTTATCTACATAGTTGGCCAGTTGAATCAACTTCACCGAATATTTAGCCTACAGCAATACCATGCTACTTAAGTAGTCGTGTTCAGAACAGTGGCATCGTTGGTGTGGGACCAGGTAAGGCGTGTGCTATTCCTAATTATCGCGCCTACCTCGTGCCCCTCCCTCTTTTTAAAATGCATGAATATAAAATAAAGTGAAAACTTTACGCTCAAGAGAACACAAATTAATTCTATAACTTTGTAACAAATTTGACTTCATTTTAAGGGTGGCAACTTTCAAAAGACAGAAATTCAAATCAGTTGTCATAAATTAACGAATTAAACTTGTTTGAAAAAGTACATTTTTTTTGTAATATTATATAATTGCCTCAACAAAATTTGTAAGACAAAAAGCGCCCCTTGTTCAGGGTCTTCTTTACGGAATATCTCTGCCTTGTTATAATATTATTTTAATAGATTGTATAAACAGTAACTCTTTCGTCATCTAAAAGCTTTATAAAGATATGGATACTTTGCCGAGTCCACCACAAAAACTCAAACAACAACATGCCATCTTGAATGTAATACACTTTAAATCATAATGACTCTGAAGATTAATCAGCAAATAACAGTGAGATCACATCGCCTGAAGGTGAAAATAGCGACATCAGCACATTTAAATCTTCATCAGCTTGTTTTGCATTTCTAGGAATAGAGATGATGAATGGTCAAAACCACCTCTTCCTCACATTCAAACACTTTATCTGCCAATATAGAACAAGTAGAGAATAAAAATTGTAATGGAATATACATAGCTACTTACCTTGGCATGAGGCAAAGACACTTCCAAAATTTAGATAGGAGAACTCCTCATTTTTCTCTGTTGGTCATATTCAGTATGGTACCTCACTGTCATATTATATCACTTTAAAAAAGTCAGTTTGACCAATCCATCGCTGCAGAAAGTACACTTCACAGGCCAGAAGTGATATTAGAAGGTAATCATCAGAAGACAGTGATAACAAGCTACACAAGATGGTAAATCATTTTTCTGTTCGTGCCCTGCTCCAAAATGAGCTACAAAATTTTTTATGGCTATGATTGATGTTGCAGCCTTGACAAGTTTCTTTATGTATAGTTATGTTTCTTTCCATTGTAACAAGAAATATCATTTCACTTATATTTAGATACCAGTAACGTGAAGTGCTGATGAAGACATCACTATCAATAGCAAAGCACATGATATCTTGTCGCATGATCCAATCTCTTGTCAATTGCTCTGTGAAAACTCTACTCTTTCTGGCAAATACATGTCTGCTTCAACAGAAACTACACGAAAAGCTATTATGGGTATATGAAAACGGTTTTATGTGTGTCCTAATACATCGGATCGGAGTAGTGGTTATGGAACAATTGTATAATGTAGATATTTCGTTAGGTTATTTTTTGTGTTGAGTGCCTTGAGATGAAAGTAGGCTTATGTGGAGAGGGGAAGCATGAAAATGTAGCTCGGTGCATCTTCCTAATGTGGTGCACAAAGAACCAGGCGAAAAATCTCCCTCATTTCTACTTCATTTGAGTACTGGAATTAAGGAGGTTTGCTTTGAAGAACCCAACTATAATTTAAAAAGTTGAATACATGAATGAGTGGAAATCTAATTTTAGAATCATTGTGTAAAATTGAATTTGACTATGTAGCCTAATCGGTTTCTAAGGGGATGCTAAGAAAACATATATTATATTATATATTATGATTATATCACAACATATAAATACGAGAGTGAGTGAAAAAGAAGTTACTTAATCATATTAAAACCGACTTTTAAAATCGATGAACTTTGCATAAATAGCATTGAAATTTACACAATTTTCCATAACCCAAGCGTTCAACTCATTTTTCCAAAATGTTTCAATTAACTATGCAAATCTTTAATGATTTCTAAATAATAGTTCGACAGTTAGAAAGTTTCCAGTATGAATGTACCTATAATTTTTTTGGAATTATTGCGTGGATAATGCGAATGCGTATTTGAAACATTCATTTTTAGTTTGCATTGAGCTTAAATGAAAAATGAGCGCTTAACCTTGATAAAGAATTGTTAGTAATTAATTTTTTCAAAACAAGTATGAAACTTAGTAATGGTAAAAGATGTGTTCAAAAGTACTCACTATGAAAAGTTGCAGCTGTTTAATAACAGTATCTTATGCTACTGTTAACTTAAAAAATTTATTAATCTATCCTCTAGTCCCGTTGTATGTTGCACGGAGGCATAAAATTCAGCTACACAAAAATTTACAATTTTCGCGTTATCTAAAAACGATCTTACCCTTATAGTATATTTTGAACTTACCAGAAAACTTTTATGACGTTATCTTTACTTATGTCATGCAAATAATGGAACTAAAATACCCTTAACTAAGTTAGTAATATAAATTTAATCCAAAAAAGCATGAAAAAAGTAAATTTACAGTATTTTTTCAGAAATTATTATACAATTATTTTTATGAACTTAAAAAATTTAAACTTAAAGTTTAAATTTTAATAAGACAATTCTCGGGCACACTAAATATTGCACTGCCTCTTAATTTTAGCTATTCCATGATTTAGCACAAATATAGTGCACATGGGTTTGGGCTGGGTTTGGATTTTCAATGAAGTAGTGGGCCTGGGATGGTCTGGACTTTAGTTAAAAATAAATGAAGGGGGTTTGCTTATGTTTTCATACATACTTAAGTTAATATCCAACATGTAGGTTTAATATTGAACTTAACCTAATCCTAACCCGTGTATGGTAGGTAGCTCTTATTCTCTTTTGGTCATATTTCCCTAATATTAGTAAAAATGGGGTCTTCTCCCTTTTGTTCCTGAATGCTTTGTGCTGCCATATTGGGATTTTTATACATTTAGTTCCAATAAAAATGAAAATATTGTTGGGATTAGTGAGAATGACTACTTTACACTTTACTAATTTCCTCCGTTTCATTGTACCTAAGGAATTGTTTGTACATATACTTTCATATATTTATGTATGTCACAGTTTTTTTCTAAGCGAGACTGATGTGATAACAAATATTTTCATATCCTAAGGAAATTATACACATATTGTTTTAAAAAAGCTAGTATTTTTCTACTATCTTCATCAATAAATTCGCTTTAGAACGTCAATTTGCTGACTTCACCATCACCATTATTGAATTGATATTCTTAGAACATTGACTAAAATATAAACTAATATACCGGTACTCTAAAGCTGAGATCAAAAATGTTTCAGCAGATCTAAAACAAATTCGCTTCTTCTTAATTAGAATAAAAGTAAGCAGCCAGCTGTTTAAGTTAACTAATTTTTTAAATGGCAAATATATAACAAATATAATATGATAAATATGTAAATGTCATGTTTAGGTATTCAAAATATTACGTAGGTAAATGTCAGTGTAATGATAACAATGTACATAAAGACTGATTCTACTTCTTAGTCTTAAAGGAGAATGCACCAATGAAGAACTATTTAAATTAATTAAGACTACTATCCGCTTAAAAATAAATTCGCCTGATCCCCTTACTTAGGTTGATCAAAAAGCAATGACAATTGTCTACAACGAATACAAAATAGAGCCCTGAGGATCGTTAGATCTGAAATTCAATTATTATGCTAAAGGAAAGAAGAGATAAACTATCAAAAAAGCCTTTCATACAGGCATATTCAGATCCTAATCATCCACTTAACTCAATTATTCTTGAGACTTTTGAGAAGAGTGGAAAATTTTAATATGTAATTTACAGAAGTGAGAGAAGAAGGCATTACTTCATTCGACATAGTTCCCGGATATTAAATGAACTTAGTTAACATTTATAGCCTTTATAATATTAGTGTTTAAATAATATATATATATATATATATATATATATATAATCATATATATATATATATATATAATTAATCAGGAAGTGAACACTTAAAAAGACAGGAAATCACTAAATATCCAAGGTAAATTATGCAACAAATAATGTATGTAGGGAATAAGAAATATAAATGACTCAATAAAATTTAAACTATTTCAATTGCTTTAAATATTGAAGAAAGTAATTGTAAGTGCATTGTACAGATTAAATAAGTGAAATTGGAATTCATGATTTCCTTCACTTGCTTGCAAAATATCAATCATTTAAAGTAAGATCCCATGGAGAAACTTTATGCAAAACGACCTTAAATTTATGTATTCAATTAGTTACAAAACTTGCAATTCTTAGTCCAACACATGTACAACATGCATTAATGTAAAGTGCAAACTAGTTGAGCTGTAAACAATAGCTAAAACTTCTTTGAGTGATAGTCTTGGAATTTAATTCCAATTTATTTTTGAGAACAAAATGAGCAAAAACAAATTGATACGCCTACCAAAACGCCATCTTGCTTCTTTAATGTTCAATGTACGATTTGTTAATATGGTCACACGGATATTAATAAATGATTGAAGAAAATTATGTCTTTGTTGTTTATTGATCATTATTATTTAGTGCAAAAACACTAAAAAATAATGAATTTGTTGATATTAACTTTTGATTAATAACACCAAAATTCCTCTTAATTTCTTGATGTAGGTCTTTATGAAAGAAATTTTTTCTAATGCAACTTTTGTTGCTTTCATTTTGATAGGCTTTGATCTTTAACTTTAAATGTTTTTAGGGTTCAATGGACCTAGGTAAGATTACTACTGTAATTCCTAAAAACACGTATTATTTTGATATAAATGTGCCAGCACATTTATTCTATCAAAGCACATTATTTTGCAATTTAATGGTTTATTTCTGAGATGGACCTCAACATATAAATGGACAATTTTACCTGCAATTTTTATGCAAGTTTGTCACTTTTTCTATGTAGGCTTTTTATTTTTTTATAATTTAGGCCAATTCAGCCCTGACATAATGTGCATATGTCTTTCTTATATGATGATGGTAACAATAGATCGAATGCCGATTCATTCTGAATGATAACGGTTTTTTTCATTAGAAATCTCCAGTAAATACTAGTGTTAGTTCAAATAGTTCAGCCTCGAATAAATAAAATAAACAGCTTTAATATATTTGTAAGGCAAGTGTACATTTTGGGTAAGTGTTACAACACATACTTTTGCATCAATATCAGCTTAGCACAAAATTGAGATCCGTGGGCAGCATGGCCATTGGAAAAAACTCATTTAAAGTGAGTACACTATGTAGTATGTAACCTATAGCTAATCTTCAAACGTTATACAATATTGTTTCCAAAATTATAGCTAATTTTAATAAGTAAACATCGTTTTAGTACGTATATTTCGACAGAATCTCTCACCAAAGTCAAAGTTTCCCATGTGTAATATTTCTTAAATCAGTGCTACCCGACCCATCCCAAACCAATTCTGTGTTCAATATTTTGGATGAATTGCAGTAACTTGACATAAATATCTATAGTAACATTTTGTACATTGAATTTTCATTATTTGCGATTGTGTTACTCCTTTTAAATTTTGTTATACTAAAATTTCTTCTATTTTGAAAATTTATTATAAAATAGTTAATTGAAAAATTATATTGGCTAACTTTTGTGAGTTTTACTCGGCACATTATGCACCAAAATACACTACTCACTGTTAAAAGTAAATACTTAGAACAAGCTGTTCTCCGATGCACAAGTTTTGTACGTTGTTGCCAAATATCAAATGAGCATGTGTCAACAGTAAAACTTGATAAATCGGAACAAATAAGGTAAAACTATAATTAGGCAATATGAGGTCTGCAATATTGAAATAAATCAATTTTTCTGAATGGGACTGAACGATTTCAGCGATTCATGATGCTTGTTACTTATATTAAGAATTGCAAAATTATTGTGTATATATATGCAGTATATATATATATATATAATACACGACCAAATTATGGGAGGGAATAGTTTTTAAGGGGAGGGGAAATCACCTACAATGACCTAAGTATGTTAAGTTACTCCTTCTGCTTAGTAGGCTATCTATCGCAAATTGACACCCTTAAGTGATGTAGCCTATTTTGGGGTTACATTAATTCTAGGATTAATTGGTGTTAGACGTCTTTTCATTTCAATGTACAGTTCCTCAATAGTGATAGCTTGCAATTGTCTTTTCAATTTAGTCTTAAAATGCGTAAATATGCTTTGTTCTAACATGATTTATTCATGTTAAAAAACAAAGCTCACTTACCCCTGGTTGGTTGTTGATATTTTGCTTTACTTCTAAAGTGTAGTTTTTCTCTTTTTCCGTCTCAACTACAACCCCGATTTTTAGATCGAATGGATCTTCTATGTTTGACAGTGACATCGCAGATCTTGTCAAAAGAATAATTCCTGCAACGACCAGCAAGTATGGCATAGTAAAAACTAAAAGGAAAATTCATTAAAAAGCTAAAGGTAGACTCAAATATTTGACAAATACTATACATATATATATATATATATATATATATATATATATATATATATATATATTACGGATTCCCTTATTTTTCACTCCCACCGCTCCAATTTACTAAATTCAAGAGGCCTAGCTAGGGGCCGGGTCTCTCCCTTAATCAAAATTGTATAATAATTAATCCCCACACTACTATCATCATTCTAAATATTTTATCATGCAATGAAGTTTTGTGTTGTCAGATCCTGTCGAGTCAAGGCTGATTCAGCCTCTGTTTATTTATTAGATTCACTCAAACCTCGCTGATTAAACACACAGTGTGCATCATTGGTCATTCATCTCCGCAGCCAATCACGATACCGAAATCATCAGTGCAAATCACGTCAATTGCGTCAAGTGTTGCCCCATTCATTGTTTGTGCAGCCCCACTTGTTATCTGTTGATATGTTGCCACCTCCTAAAACATCACGTTCAATACTTATATCCAATTTTTTTAAACCACTTCAACCTCTCCACTCACAGCAGACCAAGAACTTGAAGCATGTCTCCAGTATTGCACGACATCGTTACCAGCGCTGCTATGTCTGAATGCACCACATCAGGGCCAACTGCTACTACCAATGGATCAACTGCCGCCCTCCCGTCGGACTTCGGAAAACATAAAGCAAAGGTACCAGGAAGAACAAGAATAAAATTGAAAAACGTTTTCTCCTATCACAGCATCTTACTTCACATGATTTTCTAGATTGAAAAACGGCTTATTTTGCCAATCGTGTGCAATATTTTCATCTTAATGCAACGTAATCAGCCTATTAATTTAGTTATCATTCCCCGCAACAGCTGTGTTCGTATTTTTGTATTGCAGGGGCTATGTGACAAATCTCTCTTCCCAAACGTACAAAAAATCATCATCTATTTGAGGAAAAATTTTCATGTGATCAAATCTCAGAGATATTGGATTAGTGTGTGATTTTCTACCGAGCGCCACGTGTACACATTAGCCGACTTTCAGTGCACTGAAATTTTTAAAAGGCTGCTTGAAGATTTACCAGCCTGATCTCTTTATATCCTCAATGACCAAGAACTGGATTTAGATGAAATCATCAATAGATTTGCTGGTACCAAATCCAATCGACGATTGAATTTTGTGTGAAAATGTTGTTTTGCTATTATATTAGTTTCTTTCACTTTACTTAAATTTGTTTTCATATTAGAAATCTCAGTTAAAACATTTCAAAATATTGTTTTTGGGAGACCATCCCTGTAAGAAACTCCTGGCTACGCCACTGCCTAAGTTTTAGCTCTATGACATCTGCAAGGCGTGCTGCATTGACAATGAAGTTTGCAAAGTTCACACAGAAAGTCTGTTTTCAGATCAAACTTTTCAACCTCATATTTTTCTTTTGAAGTGAAAAATTATTCAGACTTATTGGAAAGATTAACAGCACTGCTTTTGTGTTATTAAAAGAATAAACGTTTATAAACTTTATTTTGTGGAAGAAAAAAAGACTTTAAAAATTTCATTAAGTCTACAAACCTCATGTTTTGATTCAGATTTGAGTCCAGCATAAAAGCTAGGTTGCAATTTCAGCATCATGCATTTGTTAAAGTTTGAGTTGACAGCAAGGGCAGAAGTTTTATGAAAATCATGAATCCCTTTACTTCCGTAGTTAAAAAATAATATTAGTATATTTTTTTGACACTTTCTTTAAATTTGCTAGATTAATTTGCTATAATAAGCCTCATTGTCATTGCACTCTTTGTTCTGGACTTCAGAACTGAAAAAGGGTGCAAGAAATCGGATCGGACGCATATACAATGGTTTTTGAGGGTGGGAATGCAACAGGGCATGTACTAATCCAATATGGTCCTGGAATTCCCTTGAATAAGGAGTTTATCCAATTATATTTGCTCAAAGCAGTGAACTAAACTGACCCAGTTTCCGGTGGATCCGTTTGGGACTCTGTTAGGTTACGGATATGGATATGTATAATAGTTATAAGTTCAATAATTCAACCTCATTCGCTACATGGTTACAGAAGTGGATTTGAAAAGCTTGTGAAAACAGTTGTTAATGCTCCTAAAAGCAGAGTCGAACTTAGATATGGTGTACAAGAAAAGTATCGCAAAGGTTTAACAATTTGTTTTACAGATTGCTGCAAAAACCTGTAAAACATTCCCAAATACCTCTGCTTCATCACGTATGCAAAAATACTCTAAAGCATTCAAATTTTTACATTGTGCTCTCATTGCTATGGATATTATTGTTTTATATATAATTGAGATTTTTTCATAAATGTTGTTTGTTCCATTAAGAAACCTTAGTACTTGTTATTTCATTAATTTCATTAATTAATGACAGTTTTTCATAAAATGGCCTATTGTTAGAAATTACCCTTATATATATATATATATATATATATATATATATATATTATTAATGAATTGAATTACTTAATAAGTAAAGAGATACATTTCACTGATTATATTTTCTAATACATAGAATTTAATTTAGAAAACACCTACGGTATTTCCATACTAATGTTTATTAGCATTTATTGGAACTCAAAAATACAGTTTGTTGCTATTGAATTTTTTGTAAAAAATTTGCATTTGCACCTACTACAGCCACGAACCACCACCATATATTATAATTGAAGTATATATACTAAAGTTATATAAAAACGTACTATCAAATTAAATCCAATCTTTAAAAACAGAACATTACATTATTTTGGATTAAATAGTTTTGATAATGGTGACACAGAAACTCCATAATATTCCAAGTTAACAAATTTTGCATAAGAATAAATTCCTTTGAGAAATGAAGTAAATCTAACCTATGTAGAACACAAGAAACAACAGCGCTTCATTGCAATGCACTATTCTGACAAAAAGAACAAGAATGATTGGAATACATTCATATATTTACTTGTTTTTGCCTAAACAGATGCTACATCAGAAAGTCGCTGCAAATTCGCAGCTTAAAAGCCTAAAATCAGCTATTACAACATTATCGCTCCAATTTAGCTGCTTAAAAGCTTGAAAACAGTGAAAATAATATTATAAGCCAAAATAAGCCAATTTTCAGCCAAAAATGTATGTTAATTGGGATTATAAGGTAGTAGGTTTCTGATTAGCTTGAAGAATATCAGAAGAGTATTCAATATAACAAGTTGTTTTGGGAAAAGAATAGACCTAGAAATGTAATATTTGGTTTTCGATGAGTTTTTCGGTGTGATCTTTAATACCCATTTTAATTGAATATCAAGTTATTTATAAAGCACTTCGCTTAGGTCAGTAAATAAAATGTTTGCATAATTAAGGTGACTCATGATGAAAACATGGAAGAATTGAATTATCGCACAAGGTGGTAACTGCTTAACTACTGTCATACTTTTTTTCTTCAATAGCTTTCATTAGTTTGCCCAATTTGCATATGTACAATTAAGTATAATACATATTTACAATATATACAAACACCTAAATATACACATGCACTACAAACTAAGCTAGACAATTAAGATTAAAACACAATTAAAAACATCAATACAATCACACAATTAAAAAGATAGAATATATTCGATTTGTCGCTACAGATTTTAAATGAACTTTTTATTTTGCTCTGCTAATAGATTATTTTTTAATAATTTTTTAAATATTTTAAGGTTTCTTTCCTGTCTAATGCTGATTGGTAATTTTTTCCAAAGTTTGCAAGAATTTGTGGTGAAAGAATTGTTCCAATAATTGTTAGTTGGCAATATATTATTTATGCATTTATTCGCACGGTGATTATATTTTACAAATTGTTCAATTAGCAGTTTACAGCTGATTTTGATTTCCTTAAACATAATCACCAGGTTGTTCTACTTGTTATTGATCTTGATGTAAGCATCTCTAATTTTTGTACTTTCGTACTACCTTGCTGTCTGTTTATGCTAAACATAGTACAAATTGACCAGTTAAAGATCCTACTTATAGGCTGTTGTTCGGCAACATTAATATTACTTAGAAGTACACAAGCGTATGCATAGTGGCTAGTAACAAATGCATTAATTATTGCTTTACTCTGTGTAATTTTTTTATACCTATAGCTAATTTTGTAACTATTAAATTGATGTGAGAGTTGAACTTTAACTTTGAGTCAATAGTTACTCCTAGGTACTTGAAAGTGTCTACAATAGGAACATTAATATTATTTACATTTGAAGTCATTGCATCGTAATTGCTTTTATTCGGCTGCAAAATATCAATTATCTGACTAATTATAGAATAAGATGTGCAACTCAAAAACAATAAGTAAGAAATATTTATTAATTTATATGTAGTTTATAAGTGTAACCAAGAAACAAACATTTACTGTGATGATACCTAAGCTCATATGAAGGAAGTTGCGTTATTTATATTTTTCATAAGTTTGTAAACTTAATACATGTATTTGTACATGAGAATTTAAATATTTGTTGTTGTAGTTATTAATAAGTATAATGTGTGTGTCATCGGCATATTAGATTAAATTGCAGTTCGTTATAGAATCATGTCATTTACATAAATACTAAAAAAGAAGGAACCTAGAATCGTACTTTGAGACACCCCATTGTAAACCGGTAAGCATTCTGAAAAATATTTAATTTAACTCTTTTGAATCTTTGATTGAGGTAACTAGTTATCAATTGCTTACTATTACTAGAAAATCCTAAGTAAGATAGTTTTTCAATTAGTATGTTATGATTAATTTAACTTAGGAATTCTGTTAAGACGTCTTTGGATTTAATAGATGATTTTAACATTGTCTTGACATAAAAATGAAATTTAGAGCTAACAATGTCTTAGTATTTTTTGACCTTACAGTCAAACTAAATATAACCGCAAAATTCCCATTTTCATATCTAATCAAATCTTGCAAATGTTTTGTCAGAAAAAACATTTTGACTATATTCACTTTTGCAAACCCTGTTAAAGGCTTTGTTCATGATTGTTTGTTTCATTTTCTTCTGAAACGATGATGTGTGTTACTAGTGTAATTCTTTTTAAAATCGATAGTAGGCAAATAATAATCGATTGAATTTGGCAAATTGTGAATCGACAGTCGATTAGATTCGATTATTAACATCATCTGCATTTCTTAAGCAATTACATCAAAGGCAAAAGCTATGCAGCAGTATTAATCATCCATATTCATTTCCGTTTAAATTATGGAATTTTCTTAAATTATGGAATGATTTAAAATTTAAATGGCATTTCCTACAAAAAATTATAAAACTTTTATTGTCCAAACAATTTATATTAGTAATATCAAATCAATTAAATGCATGGACACACTTCATTAAAATTTCCGCGATTTGAGTAATAATACACATTTATGATTTTGTAAATATAGATATATATTTGTTTGCAGCATTGCTTCTTTTATTTAGCAAATGCAGAAGTTTAGTAAAGAAATAATTTAATTAATCAATGAATAATTAATAAAATATAATATTGGTTTTATGAAATGCGGTTAGAGCATCATTTAACATTCTATAGTTATTTGAGATTTCCCTCTCGCTGTATTATATTGATGAATTACTTAAAAACTATCAATAAAGAAAGTTTGTATGAAAATGCCGAGAAATTAATTGATAGAAATCAATCAAAATGGAGTCATGGTATTTTTGAATGCTTTGGTGATCTTCAAATATGTTTATCTTCAACATTTATTCCTTGTTACCCAATTTACCAAATATCTCTTAAAATCAAGCAACCAAAGATTGGAATAATTTTAGTTATGTTGCTGATAACTTATTGCCTCGTAGTTTTTATTCAGACTACTCTAGTACTTCAGATCAGCAAATATCCCGAATTAGCAAACTTAAAATTAGTTTTTGCAATGATTTCATTTATTACAGTTATTTTGTATTTATCATTCAAATTTCTGCTTCGTATTAAAGTAAAGAAGGACTTAGGAATTGAATCTTCTTCTCTAACTGATGCATTGTTTGTAATTTTTTGTTCTATTTGCACTATTGGTCAAGAAATGATGGAAGTTAAAGAAAAGAGCTTATCAAGAGCTTAGGAAAAAAAATTCAATTGTTTTGTACATAGCACATATTAACAAATATAGGTCCTTGTCTTATTGATATGAATGTCTTAAAATCAATTTCGAAATAAACCAAATTAATTAGTTTCAATTATATTTTGAATCCTTTTATCTGCTTACCAATATTTTTACATTCTAGGAAGACTGAGAGACTTCTGTAGAAATACATAAAATTTCGTATTAATAACATTAAAGTTAATATAAAGAGTATGTCATAAATTTCATCATTAATCATTAAATTTAAGGATATTCACATCAATTGCCCCAAATGATGCTCTCACCCTCAACAAATTA
>CABFPE010000892.1:43212-91656 GCA_900660155.1 Hofstenia miamia | reverse complement strand
ATTAAAAAACTTTAAAATGAATATTAAAAAATATTTTTGCACTTATAATATAAAAAAACTGAAATGGCGAGGTTATAAATTTTATAATCCTGATTACTCTATTAATAGAAACTAGCAATCGCCATAGCCCAAGTTAACCACTTTTATTTGTAAATATTCGTTGTTTTCTTTTATGTTTAGTTTTTTTTTTTTTTATTACTTTCTTGACGCTTTCAGAATTTGTTATCAGTATTTCTATTTATTGTTAAAACAATTTCTGAATATAGATAAAAAAAAAATGTGATTTGGTGTGAACAGACTTCTGAATTTGGATATCCAGAGGTTTTTATTACTGTGTGTATTAATAAGTGCTACGTTGTGTACATTCCATAACTAGAAATGCAACAAATCCTCATGGAGTTGCCAAATTCTTCTTGGCCCTGTCAAAGTAATTTTGTCAAAGTAAATGTTTGTATATTAGTGACAATAATTAATCGTTGTAGAAAAGGTTCAATGAGTGCATTTATTATATTTTGCATAACATGACAATTTTGAATAATAAACAAGATGACAAGCATTTACTTGTGAAATCACTGCACATTTTATGAATACATCCCAACACGGCTTAAGACATCTTAAACAATACTCTCAATGAATATCTATTATCTACAAGCATAGGTTGTTGGAATCATTTTTTTATACACTTAAGACCACAAGTCTGAGTCAGCGAACAATTTTTAAATTTTAAGTAAAATTTATCAACATTAATTCTCACCAGGAGCCATTGTAGAGAAAAATTCTTTCCATTAAACAAATAGGTTTATGGCTACATTTACTGATATAGTTTTCACATGCATCAACTAAGACACATGAATAAGTCTGCTTGATAAATTACATTGACCACTTGCAGATCTATCACAGCGATGGAAGTGGTATCTTAAATTGACGACTATGACCGTTCTTGGTGACAAAATCCGTTCAGGTCCGGTGGTCAGTACCGATTGGTTTTGACCTCTGATCTAACATTGTTTGAAACTATCGAAAAAATCTTACATACATTTCCCTATATAATTTGCTTGCAGCAATGATTATTTGCTGACTGAACAAATGTCCACTTTCAGGATGCTGATAGTGGCTCCTTCTTGAAAAAAAAATGTATTTGCAAATTTTCTTTGTGTAGTATCCAATGAGCAACCATAACTAAATAAAATGTAACGCTCGTAAATTAATCACCCCGTTATCATTGAAATTGAATGCTTAGGCAAAAGTTATTGTCAAGCATATCTAATGTTTCCGTTCTACTGTGAGAAGGAATTAAGCCAACTGTGTTTATTCTAGTTACTCGGACGTCCCGAACTTGTAAAAATCAATCTCAACTATATTTATATTCCAGCAACCAAAGATAGTTCTTCAACATAATCTGACCTGTCAATAGCCCTAAGTGCTATTTATCATTACTGTTTTCATACCATTGTAACACTTTCATCCTACAGTGCCTAACAAAAGTTTAGGACCACCTCCATATTTTTGCTATTTACAGCAGAGAAGAGTGATAAGGTATCAACTTGAGTGAAAAGAAACTGCACAAAACGATTTTCAAATGAAAGCAACTTTTCACAATCAGTTTGTGTGCAATATTTCAGCAAAATGTGGAATCACCATGAGTTTTTTTATCCTTTGTGGCATTGAGTCAACCAAATATTTCCAGTCGCCTGTACTGATTTCAAATATCTTGATGGCCTTCTTGAATTGCAGCAAATTGGAGGGATTGTGGCCAGCAACTTTGTCCGTTATCAGAGGCCAAGCATTCTCCAAAGTGGTTAAGTCTGAGAAGTTGGTAAGCCAATCAAAGACGGATATTTTTTGAGTGTGAGCCAAGTGGGAAAAATTTTTACCAATGGCAGGGTAGAATCTTGCCAACCCATAATTCGCTATACATTAGAAGGTGTTTATCAAATTCCATAAGTATATGCGATATGTCAGGTATGACAGATCCCAAAACATTCTCAACCTAACTTTGTTGCTTTAGTCATTAACTAAATTAATATCACACCAGCGTTCCTGAATGCTTGAACTAACAACAGTTTATTTATATCGAGAACAGTGGATGGCAAAGGGTCGAAACCCGACGCCAGTCTATGCACAAGAGAGGCTATCTTCTTGGGTAACAGCTCCAGACTACTTGGACATTACAGTTGAAACCAACGGTTCTCTCAGTGCGTGGAATGTTGTCTCAGTGATAGTGTGTGCATGATAACTTACTAATTTAGTGCATTGATTGTTCTTGTTATTATTGCTATGTAAATAAAAGGAAGTAATGCAACCTCGATGCTTTCGCTTGTTATTTTGCCTTACATATAATAACCCTACAGATATAAGCGTACATGTTAACCTATCATACATGTGAACAATCAAAGTCGTCTGCAAGAAAACTACACTATAAGTCGGTCAGTAGTCCAACAATTTACCGATAAGTAAATACATTGTACAATAAGGTTCGTAGCAATTGTAGAGCATTTCAGATTTATAAATGATTGATCTAAAAGTAATAATAATGATATCTATTTCACAAATGATAGGAAAGCTACAATGGATAAAAATTCCTATTCCTATTCCTAACCTAAAAGCACATCAGGGAATCTAGGCTACCAGCTGCACCGCACTTTTGAAAGGCTGTAGTGTGCAGCTGCTCCAGAATTCCTTTAAATGGATTTGGGGACCACCGTAGGATTACTCTTGTGCTTGAACGTTTAGCTTTCCATTTAATTAATTAAATAACCTGACAAGATAATGAAGTAAATCCAGTAAAATTTGTATATCACAAATAAAATCGATTACTGCATTTTTATATCTAATAGTAGTAAACAATCAAACACTCGGCTAGTACCTGTTAGTAGACGTTGTTGACTGTTTTCCCGGTTTTTCTTCGTCTGCTATTAATTACGCACCTCAGCATTAATTATGTGCCCGATATCGTCCTTTGATTTTTGTCAAATACTGCCGAGCAAATTAATATCAAATACTGCTTTTATAATTTTGTACAAATAATCAAATTATAATAACCATGTGTTTTACAATTAATTATTATTACAATTAAGTCTTAATTGTTCCCATTCTTTTTCTAAACTTGACCACACATGTATTATGCCACAATAATATGACTAAATTGATATTCTTTATACAAAAATGGGAAATTTTTTTAGGGAAAAATGAATGACATTTGCAGCAAATTTTGGTGGTCGACGTTACCGAAAAACTGTTTTTGGGACACCCTGAGTTCTTGTTACACCCCATGACTATTTGCTATGCGGTAATGACGTGATTTTATTGGATGCCATCTAGCGACAAAAATATTTTTGACAAAACTAAANCAGGGTAGAATCTTGCCAACCCATAATTCGCTATACATTAGAAGGTGTTTATCAAATTCCATAAGTATATGCGATATGTCAGGGATGACAGATCCCAAAACATTCTCAACCTAACTTTGTTGCTTTAGTCATTAACTAAATTAATATCACACCAGCGTTCCTGAATGCTTGAACTAACAACAGTTTATTTATATCGAGAACAGTGGATGGCAAAGGGTCGAAACCCGACGCCAGTCTATGCACAAGAGAGGCTATCTTCTTGGGTAACAGCTCCAGACTACTTGGACATTACAGTTGAAACCAACGGTTCTCTCAGTGCGTGGAATGTTGTCTCAGTGATAGTGTGTTCGTGATAATGATAACTTACTAATTTAGTGCATTGATTGTTCTTGTTATTATTGCTATGTAAATAAAAGGAAGTAATGCAACCTCGATGATTTCGCTTGTTATTTTGCCTTACATATAATAACCCTACAGATATAAGCGTACATGTTAACCTATCGTACATGTGAACAATCAAAGCCGTCCGCAAGAAACTACACTGTAAGTCGGTCGGTAGTCCAATAATTTACCAATAAGCAATTCATTGTACAATAACGTTCGTAGCAATTGTAGAGCATTTCAGATCTATAAATGGTTGACCTAAAAGTAATAATAATGATATCTCTTTCACGAACGATAGGAAAGCTATAACGGATAAAAATCGCTATTCCTATTCCTAGCCTAAAAGCACATCGAGGAATCAAGGCTACCGGCTGCACCGCACTTTTGAAACCTGTAGTGTGTAGCTGCTCCAGAATTCCTTTAAATGGATTCGTGGACCACCGTAGGATTACTCTTGTGCTTGAACGTTTTGCTTTCAATTTAATTAATTAAATAACCTGACAAGATAACAAAGTAAATCCAGTAATATTCGTTCATCATAAATATAATCAATCACTGCATATTTATATCGAATAGTTGTAAACAATCCAATACTCGGCTAGTACCTGTTAGTAGACGTTGTTGAAAGTTTAACAGTTTTCCCGGTTTTTCGTCGTCTGCTGTTAATTACGCACGTCAGCATTAATTAGTGTGCGCGATATCGTCCTTTGATTTTTGTCAAATATTGCCGAGCAAATTAATATCAAATACTGCTTTTATAATTTTGTACAAATAATCAAATTATAATAACCATGTTTTTTACAATTAATTATTATTACAATTAAGTCTTAATTGTTCCCATTCTTTTTCTTAACTTGACCACACATGGATTATGCCACAAGAGTACACCATTGGGCATGTAGGTAGAACACAACGAAATATTCATCTGCATGCGGACTTTGGCAACAGAAAGTATGTCAGGTATGTGGCATGTGGAGGGGGAGAAGCGAAATTGTCAGGACCACCACAAACTCTTGCTTAGAAGCAATTTAGGCTACTATGGATAGTAGCTGCTCATGGGAGCACTGCATTAGGAGTTGTATCTTTGCCCACTTTGTTTCTCATCGTTGAATGAACAAGTAGACTTCAAGTTGATAGTGCAGTATGGACAACTGTTTTTAACACATTCATGAGACTTACTATTTGAAATTGCCATTTGTCACAATTTGTGGAGGCAATGGTTTGAGCACATATCAATTGAGAGCAATGCACTTTGTTCTATCTGCGTGAAGTTGTAAAATAAAGTTGCGGGAAACATGTAACAGAGGTCTGGCTACATTACAATCAATCCAAAGCAGCAGATTAACACATGAAATAGGTAAATTTTAATCCAAATCATAGGTGGTCTTAAACTTCTGTTAGGCACTGTAGATATTTGTATATATATATATATATATATNTTGCTAATCAATATTATACAATTATTAAGTGTTGAACAATATATAGTGCACACACAACCTCATTGGGGGATACGTTTGGAAACCTATTATGTAAACATCCAAGCATAAAACTGAAAGAAATGTCCTATTTATTATTTCGTTAAATTTCCTTCCAATGTTTGTGACTAAAATGAATGAATCATGGAATGCAATGCAAAAATGTTAAATATCTCTGATATTAGCAATGTTTTTACATCAAAGAAAAGTCTACAAAAGTTGTTTAGCATTCTGGTTATTGACACTCAACTTTTGAATAAACAATAATCAACACTTAAATTTGAAGGAATTGTTTCTACACATTAACTTCACAATTTTTACATTATACATTGTTATATTAGCACTTTTTATTCATAATTAGCCTATTTTCATCTATATTTAAAATAATTATAGCATTTCTAAGATATTTAAGGATTTCTTACTGTCTATTTGTATAATATAAATAATATATATATATATATATATATACATAATGCTAAACGTATATTTTCATTCATGCAAGCAATTCATTATAATTGCAGGTGAATCAGATGATAATTGGCATGATTTATGTTCTGTCAATGAGAATAAAGCAAAATATAAAATATGTAAATAAATTAAAAGCATACGCAACGCTTATCAAATGTTAAAAATGGGCAATAATAAAGAAGTTTTGTATACAATATATTATATTAATACTAAAGTGATGCTAATCTAGTGGTCACGACTATATATATATATATATATGTAAATATTCTCGTCTAAACCTACTTATCTAAAAACCGAATCCTTCAAAAAGGCAAAATTTCTTTATATGTCTTTTAACAATAGACCATATTTTAAGATTAATTCAAGAGAACCAGATATCTATCAATGATAACACCTTAAAAAATTATTGAATATTTATTGTCTAAGCGTAAAATTTATATTTAATGAAAGCATTTATGAGCAGATAGATGGAATGGCAATGGGATTACCACTAGGGCCAGTGATGGGATCCTTCATATGATCAAAAAGAATATACATGGTTTAAAAATAACAATGCCATTGGATATCATAAGTATGCTGATGGAATTGTTACTTATTAGAAAACCAAAAGAATGTCGAAATTTTAAAAACTTTAAAAAAATGCCTACAAGAGTTACAATTTACGGTTGAATACCTTCTTACTAATCAATTAAATTTGTTGGATGTTGCAATAGATTACAATAACCTCTCCTACGAAACTAAGATATACCGGAAACCAGCAAATCCCAATCTTTAAATTCCATTTCATTCATATTGTGATTCTAAGTAGGCAAATGCCTACTTAATCGAATAATCAAAATTTTTTCAAATTACTAAAATTTAATTGAATCAATATCGAACCTATATGAAATTTTGGAAAACAATAAAACCAAAAACAATCCAATGATATAGACGCATAAATATATTGGACGTTACAATATATTGAAAAGCACAGATAACTGCTAAATAAGAATAGAAAAAGTTAATGAGAACTTAAGATACACAAGAACAATACCAATATTAGAAACTAAGAAGACCTGCATATATTTCGCAACAAAGGTCTTATTCAAGTGATGCTTGTTTCATCAATTATATACAAGTTTACTTATGAGGAGTGTCACCTTTCTTACATCGGTGAAACATCTTCATATTTGGGTTAACGAGCATCTATCAATGCACTTAACTTCCGAATTGTATGCTCATCAACATCGAGCGAACATCAATAATTTTAAGATCATTATGAAAACAACCATGGACGCCTAAATAATAATACATTTAGGAGTCCATGAAACAACTAATACTTAGATTTTTGAGGCCCTAATTATTAAGAACTCGAATAAATAAAGATTAATGAATAAATAAAGCACGACCAAGATTTTGAATAACTTTTAAAGCTTGCACACATGAATTTAACATCATAAAACGTAGTGCATAATGAAGCTATTACGATAAAATTTGCATTGGTGATTTACTTTAAATTGAAACCTGTCGCATAGTATTAATCTGAGTACAATAAAAAAAATGTATAGGGGATGGTAGAGAACAATGAGATAGTTAAGAAGCCGGGCATGAGAATAGTATTTAAGATATGTTCTAAAACTCAGAAAGCCTTCATGGAACCATAAAATACCCTAAATCTTCATTTCAGATGGGCATTTTATTTCAGTTTATTGTTAACAATATTATTTTTTGAAATTAATTTTTTTCCCAAATTTGCCGTTTTGCCCCATAAGAACATAACATAACATTTTATCATATGCACGTAACTCTGATATTAATCACTTCATGTATACTGGTACAGTATATAATTATATGCATTTGCTAAAATTTGAAGCAATAACACCAGTCTTTACAAATTTTGACGAAGCTGTACAAATCTCACGAACGAATGTGTTATTAGTTTACCTCTTTCTGGACGACTATGTTGAAAACGTTAATTTTCCGCTTTGATTCCATTCTACTACTGTCTACATTTAGAGCATTTCTCATATTTTGGCTACAAAATATTATCTTAAGTAGATTACACATTAAAGTGAATGTGTACAACACTTCTCACAGATGGCGGACAACTGCTATATAGTGACCTTTCCTTCATCACTAAATCAAGTATTGAGAGACTCTTCACAAATATGTCACACTGCTAGCACGTAATGCAATCTGAAACGTATTTTGTTGTTTACAGACAGTTGATGGTCGCATCAAAATAAAATTTCTTATTTCACACCACTATCCTGGGATTGGATAAAAATAATTTAAATATTTTTATGGGAAACAATAAATTATTGTTATTGATAAGCGATAAAATAAATTATTTCTATTATTGTTGAACACTTAAACAATAATTTTAGGCTTGGAAAAACGAAATTTAAAAGACTTGCAGGATTTCTATTACATTGTTTCCCAAAGAACGCTTGGAAATTTACAATTACACAATCAAGGAATGAACCCTATTTTGCCTAGTGCATCATGATTTTTAATGACGTCATCAAAACTAAAAATTTGGAGATTGTCTCTAAACAAATTAAATATTGTTTAAGCAATTGGAAATATTTTAATTTAAAAGAGTTCATTTCTAAGTTATCAAGTAAAAATTTCTTGGTTGCTTCACATATTTTTTTCCCACTCACAATAATTAAATGTTTCGCAAAATAGGGCGACAAAGATTGGATAACAACATCCTACATTAAGTGATCAGCTATTTAAAAAAGTAACAATGAACGTTAGTAAAAGTCAACAAGTCTCATTAAAAAAGTTTCATAGCTTTTAGAGTCGTATTCAAAAGTTTAATAGTGGAGGAGGGGTGAGGAAATCGGCGGCCCTTGGTCGAATAATATTAAATAACCACATCAAATGCTGTTAGCAAATCAAATGACAGCACAATGAATGTTAGTAAATACATTGAAAATTTATATACAATCCCGAACACACAGTGTCATCGTTAACATATATATATATATATATATATATATACATATATACTCTATACATACTCTATATACCTGTATATATTGACATTTTTAAATGACACATTCAAATTACTTCAATATCTAAAAGAATTGTATTAGTTAAATAATAAATTTGATTAATTCATGGAAAAGGGAAATAAAGAAAGTGAAATAATCACTACCAGATGTTATCAATCACAGCGACCGACATACATTAGCGGTGAGCGTTTGACGATTACTCCTTCAAAAAGCGCACTGGTTATAAATGGAGAACTTCTTTAACTAACTAATTTCAACTATTGCCTGTCATGGACAAGTGAATGCATTTTAATCTTCATGTGACACTTCGAAAAAACTTATCTCCTAATTTTGAACATAGTCGCTGTCTGAGACATGTCTACTATTTACCAAATAATTATCATCTTCTGTAAAAATCACATTCAGCAGTCTTAGCACTTATCTAGTGAGTGTTAAATTTTTTATTTGTCATAAATTATTTATATATTCAAATTAAATTTACAATTTCTACAAAACTTAATGTTTACTATTTTTAAAGAATTGAAAAATTTTGAATTGTAAAAATTAACCAAGTTATTAGCTTTTGTTAAATCTAGGCATTTATAACAGGCAATACAAAAGAAAAATAATCTTTTAAGTCCTAGCAATTAATAATAAACCCTAAATTGTCTAGTGTAACTTTAAAGGTGCAATTCGTTTTGCACACATTTGCAAATAATTTTCTCGAAAACTGTTAAAAAAATTTGGAAATTTTGGAATATTGATTTATCTATTGGTGAGTACACTCCCATGTGATAGTAAAAATTTGGGCTAACAGGGAGCTTTGTGCTGAAGTATTTAATAATATTCATTATTTTCAATGAAAATCTGATTTTTTTTAAATATCATTAATTTTTTTCCCCATATGTAATACGCAGATATTAGACAGTCTGAAAAATTCGGAAGCAAAGACTACCCCCCTTAATTTCCTTCTGTAGACATAGTCGCTAAGCCTCAATCTCACATGCTGTGGGGTGTGCGTAGCTGAAAGATCCGACCCTCGCAATCCTGTGGTGGCTTTAAATTTTCGATATTTTTTTAATAGTTTTTTGAGTTATAAGAGTGCAAACTTTTTGTAGAAATTGTCACAGAATTTAAAAACTTTCGGGTTGTTTAGAATTAATAGGATTTTACTAAACATCTACAGATTTGTTAATCGTCTGCGGGTACTTTAATTTTATCTACTTGACATATTTTCATTTCTCTTTAAAGAATACATGGTGTATGCTGTTAGATATGTATAAAGTCAAATGAAAATTGACTGAAAACAAGAAATTGTACATATATACAAACATAAAAACACAAAAATCATTTTTCAGTGATAGCGAAACATAAAAGATGTGCCGCAGACATCATAATTCCTGGTTTACCAACTGCGATCGGTCTAATTAATGGAGATTGTGATTTATTGTATGTCGTAAATTTTATGGTTAGTTCTCATTCTCTATAAGGAAATCTAATCTCACAGTTATATCAATGAACTACTCAGCTACTCACAAGTTTGGTTTAGTTTACTCACCAATCTAATGCCTCATATTTCCAATGGTCTTACTAACGTTTTAATCCATTACCTAATGCATGCTGAGTTTCAAAATGTATACATACTACAAGTTTAATATATATATATATATATATATATATATACGGTATTTTTTCAATATAAAGTAGAATGTTTGGTATTCTATAATTATCAATATGTGAATTTAGTATTGCTGCATTTGCTGTGGGTTTTAACAAGCGTTGTCAGGAATAAAAAAACCAAAAAGATTAAAATGATCAAACTTAATAAGCTCGAGGTCCCTAGAGCTCAACTGCGTCGATTTTTATTTAGAAATTGCTTAAAGGTTAATAACCTCAAGAAAATGAGGCAAGCAATTTTGAAGTTAATCGATTGAGATTGGTCATTGAACATATTGGTGGTCACATCGAATATCTAATGGAAAATTAACTTCCATTATCCTTTTGTTTTTTCATTTTATTTCACATTGAAAGTATGTTTATTTTTTAATTTAATACTGCAAGTCTTAGTGAACCCTATATACAAAGGCGCCGAAGCTATGCGGTGCGTAAGAGATGCAGCTATATGTACTTTGTTCATATAGGAACAACAATGAAGCAAGGATCTCATTCTGGTGTTAGTGCGCGGAAACCCGGATTCTCCTATTGGAAACATAGGAACAAGTCAGACTGGCTTGATCAGTATTGTCCAGAGAATGAGGGTGTCTCATAGGGCGGTAGAGCGGTTGCATCTAAATTCTTAGTTACCACATTTCTGTTAGTAATCTTTGCTGATGAAGGCAACCTTTTCAAGGTAAAAACATTAAAAATTGTCTTAAATGGGTTGATCAAGCTCAAAACAAATCATCTCTTTCTAAGGATACCAAGCGACTGAGCCAGTCACCAAAGAACTGCATATGAGCCGAAGATGCCCATGCCAGAGCATTTTAAGTTAATGCTAGTTCAATTTTATGATACTTGCAAAATGGTTTTTTCATTTTTCAATTTACTCGACTAATGTTAAGTCTGTTAAAAGGATCATGGTACTTCCACTGTGCAAATCTGTTGACTCTTACTATAACCCCACTGATTGTCATCCTTGTCAATAATCCTCTTTATGATAAAATTTCTATAAAAATAATGCTTTTTCAAACAATAAATGTCATTCTAATATTAAAATAAATGAATTTTGGAAACACTCCTTAATAACAACCTTTAGGTCTTTACTTGTGTATTTCTAAACTTTAGTTTTTCAAATTGAGGAATAAAATTTGACTAAATTAAAGTCTATAAATGAAATTTTTTAAAAGGCATAGAATTCTTTAGCAACATTGAACATTATGATAAAGAATGAATTAAAGCAGTTAAACGGATAATCGTAGGCCGAGCCGAAATAGCCTCATAATTTGAAAGTTTACAAAACCAACATGGTCTGATAAGAAAAAATTGTTGATAAAGTAGTAGGGTATCTTAAAATAAAGATTTATTCAAATATTTCAAATGATGGAAGTCTAAGAAGCTTTCCCTAGTTGATATTTCTTAAGAAATACGGCATTTGTACAAGCAAAAATAGAGTATTCTACCAAATTCATTATTACCGAGTAACGAATCACAGACATCAATTATTGAATTGATTTATTCAAAACTATGTATAGTTTTTTCCATAACATTCGCTCAAAGTAGAGATTGTCAAATATTAAAGTAAGACATATTTGCATCAATAACTTTCAATCCAACATAATATAAATATATAAATAATAATTGCATCGGTATATATAAAACTGGAAATTATAATATAATTATATTTTAAATATTAAATATGTGATCGCATCTGGAAATGACAAAAATGTGGTCGGAGATTTTACAGATTTCAAATTTGTCAAATAAATATGTTGTAATGCATTTTAAGGTTATTACTTCTCGTTTGCACTAAGGTGCGGTTTGACAACCTTCTGAAAAACGAGTGTATAGTGGAATGTTTAACAGTTTCAAACAATATTGGTAATATTAAGGGATGTCAAAATGGAGAGTTTTTCGAATATATCATGTGTAGAAACTATAAAAACGCTTTGCTTTATATTGGAAGTGTCTAGACAGCCGTCAAATTTTAATCTCGGATTACAATGTTTGACAGAGTTTTGTCACATTTTTACGGTAAAGATTAACGAGATTAACAACAGTATGCTTAAACTATGCGTGTTTTTAGACCAAAGAGCACAAAATTAGTACAAAATTGGGAAGAGTTATTCAAATTCTTACCTAGAAATATTCTTTTTCCTTTAAATCTTAAGTATTTCTCCAAATTTGGGGCAACAATTAGCTGTAAAATGTCATTGTGGTATGTAGAAACTATTAATAAAATTTAAATGATAACAAAAATGAAGTTTTACTTATTCTACTTTATCAAGACACAATAATAATATTTATTTCTTTCAATTATTATCTGTATTAATTTATATTATTTGTATTAATACTATTATTATTAATTTTTGCAATGAATCTTAGAATTTTAGTTGCACCTGTTTTCTTAATTGTATTTGGGTAAAAAACAATTATTAAATAATATTTCGACCAATAGAATGGAATAAAGTAATCAAATTGCCCGAATATTATCAAATTACAAAGAGTTTGAAGGTTTTTCTCATATTTTCACATTGCTAATCAATATTATACAATTATTAAGTTTCAAACAATATATAGTGCACACACAACCTCATTGGGGGATACGTTTGGAAACCTATTATGTAAACATCCAAGCATAAAACTGAAAGAAATGTCCTATTTATTATTTCGTTAAATTTCCTTCCAATGTTTGTGACTAAAATGAATGAATCATGGAATGCAATGCAAAAATGTTAAATATCTCTGATATTAGCAATGTTTTTACATCAAAGAAAAGTCTACAAAAGTTGTTTAGCATTCTGGTTATTGACACTCAACTTTTGAATAAACAATAATCAACACTTAAATTTGAAGGAATTGTTTCTACACATTAACTTCACAATTTTTACATTATACATTGTTATATTAGCACTTTTTATTCATAATTAGCCTATTTTCATCTATATTTAAAATAATTATAGCATTTCTAAGATATTTAAGGATTTCTTACTGTCTATTTGTATAATATAAATAATATATATATATATATATATATATAAAAAAGTTTTTATTCCAGAACAAATATATATATATATATACATATATATATATAATATATATATATATATATATATATATATATATATATATATCTTACTGTGAAGAAAAACAGAAATCTAACATCATCAAATGTCTTTACAATAGAAAAATCAGATTATCAGCAATGTATGAATTAATAATCAAAAGTCTAGATAAATTATACACAGCAGTTAATGAATATGGATATCCGCCCAATTACATCAAAAATGAATTTAGGAATATTAATTTAAGGACATCATCTAATAAATCAATTTTAGAACTGTTTTGAATGCATACAGATAAATCTAACAAAAATATTTTATTAATGTTTATGAAACCGAAGTCACTGAAGTTGAAGATGATATAGATGAAACTGGATTGTTATTTTTTGCAATTTTCAAAAACATTTGTTGAAGTTTGTCAATGGCACAAAGGGACTGTAGAAAGTAAAATCTATTTTAAAAAATTGTAACATACTTCTTTTATCTCAATTTAATCTTTTAAAAATGGCAACATTTATTTGCATTTTCTCCAAACTTTGTTCATTGAATATTGCAAATTTTTCTATTGAAGATAATTTTTTGCACATTTTAATTTATTAAATTTAACAGAAATTTTCAATTTTCTAAATTTATTTATTAACGTGTTTTAATAAAATTGGATTTTCATTTAAATTTTTATGAAGAAATTTTGAAAAAGTATTCAATATCTCAATACAATGAAATTTTGATAAACTCTTTCTTCAAAGAAGATTCTAAAAGTGAATATGGTTCATAATGCTTTTTAAAAATCTAAGAATTAATTTAGAGTTAATAAATCAATATATAACTACCATCACTACCAATAAATAACAGTTGTTGACATGCTTCATAATTAATTATTGGCTATTAAATGAAGCAGTTTCCTCTGTAACAAATAAGCTTTGGTATAAATTCAATTAAGTCAATATTGGAGACAGCATTAAGGAAGAAGTGGACAGCTGTCGCTATTTGTCAAACAGCTATGACAAGAATTTTCTGAAAAGTAGATGGCTAAACAATCAGTTATCTTAAAGCTAAGAGTCAATGTGATATTTAAAATTATCTGATAAATGAATTTCTCTGACATGTTAGATTTACATTTTTTGGCATTCCATGCACTCCCACTCAACCTGTCTAATGATTCTAGTCAAGTTTGTTGACAATCAGATTTTAACTATATTTACTCCAACTGGCAAGTACCACTAAAACTATTAAATTGAATGAAGATACTTCAATTTCTTGTAGTAATTGGGATCTTGTAATAGAGTATATTAGACTATGTAAGTGTACCCATTATAGAAAAAACCAATTAGTGGTAGATTTTGGAATTTGTTTTAATTATTAAATAGCTAAATTGAAATTGTTAGTATTTGGAAAAATTCCTACAATATAAATATATTTAAAGTAAATGTATATTTAATGCGATTTTAGATAAAATGCAATTCAGTAGGGAAATATCGTAAGGGATTTACGGTGACAGTTGTGCCTCGGAATCAATTAAAATTCATTTATCGAAAATGAGAAAATTTAAATATTTTTGCTTACTTTGAAGCCAATTTTATAAAACTATATTATATTCAAAGAAAACTTTGCAAAGAAATACTATGTTTAGTAATTTGAACTTATGTTCATAAATTCCAACCAAAAGTTGAGCAAGAATAGCTTTAGAAATATTAATTTTTTCTCTATTACTATATAGAAATTTAATGTTTTAAGTTTTTCATAATAATGTTTGTGTTTTTTAAGCCTAAGATATCCCTACTCAAATTTAGAAGCAGTCATCTGCTTCAAAATGGAACAAATATTAATTAAGAACTGCAATAAATGTCTACTTTATTATTTATTAAATTCATAGACTCTTCATGGAAAACTATGATACAAAATTTAAAACTTCATAAAATTTTGTACCTTATAAATTTCTAGCATGTACAAAAAATTGAAACACAAAGTCATTAATTTTCTCCAAGTATTTGAAATCTAGATAAATTTTCATATTTCAATTATTGAGAATGAGAAATTGTGTTTACTTACTATAGGCGCGCACCACCCGCACTCGAGATTACAGAAAAATCGTAATTAGCACAAGTTTTCTACACACAATATCACATTGTAATATAGTTGGATATTTTCGAAAACAATAATGATAATGCAAAAATATGCATAACATTTCTACAGCAAAACACCAATAAATGAAAAACATTAATTCATTTCATTTGGCCAATAAAGGGGTTACGAATTTGTATCAATACTTAAAAAAATTGAATAAGTTATAAACATGCCCTTACAAATTATCCGCATGTTTAATTCAATTTTCTAAGCTTTACCGGTCGTAATAACTTACACATACTTCCCACTCTGGTGGGCGATTTAAACCAATTTGAAAACCATTTTTAAAGATTTCTTCAATATCACGCATAGAAAATACTCATAAAGCTAAGCGGGAGCTGTGCAAAGTCCACTATGTCCAAAATTTCACAAAACTTTTCACAAAAAATATTCGAATTACTCCTGAAATTATACTTAATTTGGATGGTACTCAATAAATCAAATGTTGGGTTTGTAAAACTATAAAATCTAATATGGATTTCTCATCTCTTGGTAGACTACAGATGTTAATAATAAAACGTTTCTAAACTTTTGCAGTAGGGTGTGGAACTGTAGGGTCCCATAGTGGACCTGAATACTGACTTCATGCAAAAATTCTAGTCATTCGAATATTAAAATCATTGTCGATAATTTGATTCAAATCAATTCACTAATCAGATTAAATTCGAAACTGAAATTTCTCAATTACTAGAGACCTAACTCATGAAGCTTTTTGGCTTGGGGCGGATATGAGATCTTGTCCCGGGTTTCATGGAGATTTGTGGGACTACTACTGTAACTCTAAGTTCCTCTATGGCATAAATTAGAGGAGATTGATTAAAAAGCTTAGACTCCACTCCAGAATCAAAACAGTGGGCGAAGTATCTGTTCTATATTGTTCAACGACGCTCATTTAAACTGTGGCAACGTAATTAGTTATATTAAGGAAATTTTTTTGCAAAATAAAACTGAACATTTTCGGCCATTATAGATAATATTTGCAAAATGTTATAAATCCATTTGTGAAAGTTGCAGTAATAAGCTACAATGATAACAACGAGATTAAAACCTTAATATTACATGAATGTTGCAAGAAAGACTATATAAAAGACATGCAAATTCAGCTAAGCAGTGTAACAAATGCAAAAAACAACCAGTTCTATCAAACTAGAAATTGTAGTGCGCTAAGACGTACCTATAGGTTTTGTCAATCAAAAAGTTTCTATCCTTGGAGAGAATTTTACTCACCATATTGAAGCTTCGTTCTAATGAGACTGAGGTTGAATGGGTGTTCTACGAAAGGCAGCATTCTTTTAGAGAAACGTCGCTCACATGAGATTCATGATGAATTTGATTTAGTTTCTGGAATTCTGTTATCTAGCGAATATCGTCCGAACGACTGTCAAAACTGATTTCTCTTATATTTTGTGAATTATCTTTAATGGTTTTTGTAACTGATTGAACTTTCTCCAGTAAAACCACCAATCTACAGTGACACGAAACTACAAACAATAGATCGGATGACCCAGTTTATGACCGACAACCTGTTTAGCTCTTGTAACCAGCAGGCCACTCTGTCGACCGAATCAACAATAAGCCTTGCCTCGGACAAATTTTTAGGGTCGAATTTAGCGGCTTTTATTCAGATTGCCCATCTCGGGACAATTGATAGGACTATGCTGCCTAGCTTTTTGCGAAAGTTTGATTCAGAAGGCAGTGGATGTCCAATACTTTTCAACGGCTGCCGAAAGAAATGTAGGTGTGATTTGGGTCGCGAAATATAGTTTATTTGTCCTTGACAATTTAGGAATAAATATTTGCCTTCCACGCGTGACATTAGCAAAGACTTAACTATGTTTGGCCATTTTAAATGTAAATTAAAATTAAACAATGAAATTTTTTTTGAAATTATTAGCATTACTAATAAGCTTTAAAAGAAAGTAGATTTAATAAGTCCATTATTGGAGAAAATTCACTTTAAATGTTTTATGGAATTTCACTAATGGATATATCATTAATCATTTTCAAACAAACAATGCAATGAGACTACGAAATTGTTTCAAAAGAGGATTAAATATGACTTGAATAACAATATTTGCAACTGATTTTAAAAAATATTGAAAGAATTCAAATTAGTACTTTAAAATCAATTTTCTGATAATATATTTCAAGTCAACCTTGGGAGATCCGGAAAGACTAAGTTTGGATCATTCTTTCAAGCAATACCCAAGACTAAGTCCAAAACTAAGAGTTGGTAAGAGATTAGTTTTGCTCGGCGTTTCTGATCCTTATATGATGTCAGTATAACGATTATGAGATATCACCTCATCAAAACATGAATGAACAAGGTCGATTGACTAACGATATATGTAAAAGTATAATTATTATTTTTAAATATATTACTATACGTTGTAGGAAAATGTAAGTAATTGTCGAAACAGTGATACTTCTATCCTGCAGGTCCACCTTGCAGTCATGTCGCTAGGATGTTGCTGAAGTTCTTCAAGCATCACAAGAAGTTAAGTGAGTAAGTTAACTAAGTTAAGTTTGATTGACGTTGCGGCATTTTAGTTAACTCCCTCACAATATTAAAGTGGAAATAACCTTTTTGTTCTATTTGTGGGTGGTTGAAATGCATGTATCTGCTTATTGCCTCCTTGTTCTAAGTGAAAGGACGAAAATATAGATGAAACAGTTCTAAGATGTTACTCTTGTCCTTGTCTTAGGTCTAGGGAATTACTCTTGAGATTCACGTAAGAGTTGGCCCAACAACCCAAATAGTACCCAAGACACAAGAGCTAACCTTGCGACTAAGAAACCGTGACACTGCAGCCAATATTTTTTATGTTTAAGTGATCAATGTAGGTATAATAAATATTTATAAAGATTGGATGCGGAATGCAATCTTACTATGAAAATAAATTAATCAATAAAGCAAAATGAATACATGAATGTAGACTGTGCACAAATCAAGGACAACAAACATCGTTCTAGAATTAATTAACATTGAAAAAGTCTGTTATTAAATTAAACTTTTTATAGAAATGCTTATTAGAAAATCAAAGGGTATATTCCTTGAAATAGTTGATGTGTCAAACCCAATAAACTTAAAATAGTAAATCATTGAAATCGACATTGTCTTATCAATTTTGATGTTCTTAAGTGGTTTTATGGTACAATAAATGGAGTTAAAATATGCACACACCTAAAATATATTCAATAAATTGGTATTACTTTGTTTATTCATTAATTGGTTCTTATTTGTGTTTTAGAGAGGGGAGAGACAGAGATTATACATACATATATATATATATATATATGGATGTAATACAAAATTAATAAACATTATCAATACTATTGCTACAAAGTTTATCAAGAAAATAGTATTTAGTTTGCATATTTTCCACTGGATGTGTTTGTATATAGCTTGTAATTTCTAAATCAAATCTTTATTAATAAATTGTTCAAATGGTATATATTTAAACTGCACGCCACTATGCAAATCTCAGTCTATTTCTCCACATCATAAAGTGATTCTCACTTATATATAAATATAGTCACTCTGCTAAAAGAGAACAAAAAGAAATATGTAAAAGAGCGTCAAAGAATGTTATTAAAATTTTACTAACAGCGTAACAAAGGAGGTCTTAAATATGCACTCTCAATTAAAAAGAAGTTGGCATTATAAAGAAATCATTATCAAAAACGTCCAAATTCAATATTGCAATGGAGTACACTTGGTAGCATTTGCCTTCATGTTAGTTATGCAATGACTTTGGTAATTAAAACTGGATTAGTACTAAGAAATTAAATAGGGCGATTTCTTATTAGGATTAAGAATTCTCTAAATTTGGAATAAAATTCATTTTTCTTTAAAAATTAATGATGTTCATCTTAAATTTACTAGGAATTAAAAATCTGCAATGATGTCCTTAAAATTATAATTTGAACTTTTATAGACGAATAAACATTTAAAATCTGAAAGCACCACGGGATAGAGGAATATCTATTTTTATGGTTTGACTGGTCGTGCTCCCATCAAAGATGCTAAGGACCCGGGTTTTGGCCAGGCAGTTACTGAGCTTGGGACGAAAGTTTAAAATAACTTACTATTACGAAAAAGTGCAAGCAAATTTACTTAATGCAGTGAATGCAATGTAGTTTATAAAAAATGCGTTGTTAGCCCTTGTTCCCGTTGGTTTTACACCTCACGATTATTTGAAACTTAATTATGAATATAAAACAATAGTTCACAGTTTTAAGCACTTCAAGCAGAGCAAAACACTCTTGTATAAATGTTCCCCACTACATACATGCAGATTCACAAATATATGCATAAATGAGCGACAATTTACAAATTTCCTTATAGACTTGAAGAAATTGTATCCAAAGTAAGAAAACTCTTATGCTTTTAAAATATATAGACAGCTTAAGGATAAACAATATTTGTGGTAAGAAGTTTATAATGCTCCTAGTCTAATTCCTTCGTACTAATATTATACTATGCTTTGTATAACATTCATTACTTAGCAAGAATGAATTGACTTCTATGCAATTGGAAAGATGCACAATCTTATTAATATTATTTAGCTAGATTTAAAGCTTCCTTAAGTAAGTTTAACAACAAACAAAGCAAACTCTGCACCAACAACTATTGTCTTAATGAGGGAGGTTGGAAAGAATAATAGCATTGTGAATAAGTGGCTTGAAAATCGTTAGTGTAAATACAAAAACAGGTGCAATGTCAAAATGACGACGTCATCGACTGTCATCAATTTTCAAAATCCATTAAGAATATACATAAATCACTGTCTGCAGTGCACGATCGTTATAATTAGTACACTATTTAGATTGAGGACTTTTAGATTCTTTAGATATCACATTTACACGACACAGCTGGGAGATTGGAAGCATAACTTTATGAAAATTTGATGACGTTATTGAATTAATTGTAAACTGAATTTAGCAGAAGTCATTATTAAGCAATAATGGCAGATAGCGTTTTTGCTTTCTCAATAAACTGCAGTAATGCAGTAATGAAATGAACAGAAAAAACAAATTCTTGCTATCATTTGGAATGGAATGCCATGTAAATAAAGGCGTTACCGTTTTTCCATTGCCAACATTTCAAAAAAGCATTCTATTGAAAAGAATAGTGTGTTATGGGATACATAAATAATTAAATAAATAAACTTTTATTTCAAAATAGATACATATCCATTTAGGATTTAATATGTTACCAGCATCCCCTAATTTTCTCCTCAGTAATCTATTAAGAAAAATTGTTAATCGTGTTTGTAATGAATGTATCTGACAAATTTTCATCTACCTCTGCGTATACTAATAGCATAATCAAATTTTAACAATAATATGGTAATAGTTCAACAATGTTTTTCAGTAGAATTTATTATTAGAGTTTTAAGATGAATCATAATCACATACAAACAATTCCAAGTCAAAAACCTTTAGAAACTGTTTTAAAAATGTAACTTACCCCAAATGCAGAGTCTATGAAACATTTGTGGAAAATGGAATAGTTGTAAAACAAAAAATTTAAATATTACGGTTAATGCTCTGAATGAATTGATAACGTATTATCAAAGGACATTGTTTTGAAAAAATAATTACCCTCTACATTTTTACAATTGGCGGAATTGATAAAATTGGGGAAGTATTACGAACAGCTTAACACATATTTCTAGTTGTTGACTGTATTTAATAATCAATTTTTTAGTAATGGAATTTAAAAACTATCGTGTCATCTTTAGCACATTTTTGATAACCTCGTATTTTATGATTTCATTACGCAGTCAACAGTATTCTGACTCGTTTGCGATTATCTAAAGCATTGCAAGTCTTGGACTTCTTTTGACATCCTTGTTAAATTTTTTATATAAAGTAAACATTTGATGGAGCACGTTAGTGAACAACTTTCTCAATTACGTCAATTTAAATATTGAGTAAATGCCTGAGCATTACGGTTTTTGATGAAACATTTGAATACATATTTTTTAGTGTGCGTGGCGCGTTTTAATGTATGATATTAAAAATATGAATTAGAGTATTATGGTTTGAAACGCCCTAGGGGGTAGGGGCAGTAGATATAGTGCCTAATATTACCGCTTATAAATATAAAGGTAAGAAATTCGATTGAAACCTTGTGTAGAAAATCATGAGTAAAACAGAATCGTTTCCTATCGTATTAGTTAATATCAAGAGCTTCAAAAATCAGGCCCCCCTACGACCCAGCCCAGCATAAATATATGTCTGCTGTGGTAAAATACCACATATATTCTAAACGTCATAAGTTTACAAAGCTAATTACAAATTTATTTTAAAATTAAATAAATTTTTAACGAACGTATAAATAACTACGTTCATCATTTTTTAAAATTATTTCAATGCTTGCAAAAGGTTGCACTTTTGTTGTTAAATGAATCGAGTAAACGGATGAATTTTGCCCATGTCCTGAACTTTTTATATACAAATTACAAAGAATATAGTCAATTCAAGTTTAAATATTTTAGCTAAAAACATACAGAGATGTATTTTATCTAATACGATTTAACTTGACTTTTTAGTTAAATCAATCAAAGCTGTCTTTAAACTTCATCAAAGCACTGATTTAAATAAATAAATGCAGACGAATGCCTCGCAAAATGTTTTATTAAGAGCTTTCTCCATTGAATCATGGCGGATGATTTTTGCATTTTGCAAACATTGGATGTTGAATAGTCCATTCTCTGAGTACCAAATTCAAATGGGACACAGGAGACTCTTCTGTGTGTTTGAAATCTTACAGTTATAGCGAATGTAATTCATTCTTTTTTCAAGAGATAAATAAGAATGATGAACACATGTAAAGCTCGTATTCCAAGCTGTCATTAGCTAAATTCAAAGTGAAAATTTTTTATCAGCAAACTTATATGTAGTAAACGTTCTTTTGAGTAGTACATAAATTGCTAATGATGTGAAAGTCATATTTATAATCAGATGTGTGTAAACAATGCCGGAAATAGATATAATATACACGATATTCTTATAATATACATAAAAAAAGAATTTTTCAATATAAAACTTTTTAATGAAAATCAGTTAATTAAAATCATAAAGCATGTAATCAAATATAATCAAATATAAATACTTAAAAATGTAGAAATTTTTATTAAGTGTGGCCAATATTAGAAAAACATAACTTTATAACTTGAATTTCAATAAGCAATCGTTCATCGATATTATCAATCTCAGTAGGTATTTCACAAAATTTTAACGATTTTGCATTTTCAGTCTACCATTGGCATAGATTTCCAGGAAGATATGACCGCTAATATTTTGAAATGGATTAAGTCCTGAACTACGTGTTGGCTAATGTAATACTGAGATATTCAATACTCAAAATATACAATTTAATGCTGTTGTGTGAAGAACCTAATAAGTGGCAGAAAATTGCGATGCGCCTTACATCAAATGTGTCATTGTTATTTGGACGAACTTTACAATGTCTGAATATGTAATTGACAGGACATGACGCAACTGCATTGAATAGAAGCCCTATCCTGTTGGAAATATCCTCATTTCCTATGATATTTTTAGCATGTGGTACAAGGAGGCATCCAAAGTAACAGTATAATTCCTATATTTTCTTTAAAAATGACATGGGAGAGGACCACTCTGCCCAAAAACTTCACAAATAATTCGCGAGTCACCTTAATTTTGTTGGTTTCAAAAATATGTACTCTTGTTGTTTTCTTAAATTTTGTAAATAATACCATCAGAACCATCGAGACTACGTTTTTCATTTTAAAGAAGTTGAATAAATTTTTTAAGCATTCGTTTATCTGTTTTTTTATATTATAAATGAATACCCAATTAAAATGATTTTGACTTATATTTACTAATTTCAAAATAATGTTTTTTTTATCTATTATATAAATTAGTCATGTATAAATTAGTCATCTGACAAATGTCTGTGGTGGCAATGTGCCAAACAATTATCAGCTTCATATTTTCTACCTGTTTAAGCCAAGAACCTGAAATATATGACGTTTACTAACTTTGTAAGAAAACTTCTATGAGAAGAACATACAAAAATTTAATGTTTGATTTGTTCAAGGATACTAATAATATAGTATTATTCCAGGCGATAAAAAAGTTCTTTAGTATTTATTTCGGTTTTGCTATCTAATGTTGTAAAATGTTGTAAAATATCTACATATGTCATAAATTATTTATTGTCTCATGTAAATTTAATGAGAAAATTGCTGAAAAACTTTGCGCGTAATAATTAAATTTTTGAACGCCATAGAGTACGCTTTTAAAATAAACACTCAAAATTTAATACCGACTGAATATCACCAACATTGAAGAGCAATATTAGTTTTAAAACATATTTTCTAATGCGTAAAATTGAAGAAACAATTGGAAAAAATTCAATTTGACTAAAGAAAAAAACCAATTACTTAACGGATAATAGTTTATTATTATTGGCATTTATATGTTACCTTTTCCACTAGAATGCCACCAATATCATCAAAAACTTTGTTTATGAGTTATTCAGCTTGTAATTATACCTTGTGACGAAAGTTTTAGCCTTACATAAATTTCATAGTTAGCCTATACACATACATATAGTGAATAATGAATAGCAAAGATACCTAAACGCAATATGATGCCTCTGTGAATGTCCTTAGTTCCCCATTATTGTCTCAGTAGAACTATATTTCACAGAAACATCATTTGGTTAATAAAGCCTTCAAAAAAATATGTACATATATATTTATGTCAACAAGTGATGGGTGTCATTGTGTCAAATAAAATTGAACATTCTGCAGCCCCCTTTTTGTCTGATTTGTAATAGTGAAGTATTCTGAAAATATATTTAATGCAATAGTTATAGCATGTTGATTAGCTTTAGTCATATAAATTAATATCACCATTTGAGTTAATAAATATTAGAAACTTCAAAGGTGATATCTTGCATAAATTTTCATCAGAATATGGTTTCATAACAATTGTTACAAAAACTTTGGTACATGTATATCTTATCAGAAAACAACAACAATTTATGCTACTAATAAATAAATTAGTGCCTTATTAAGTCGAGTTCAATTGGATTTCGACATTAAAAACTTATTAGAGAAGACAGTTTATTTCAAAAACCTCTACAACAGTAAATTCAAATAGTATAAAAAAATAAAATTATGGAGATTTCATTCAATTATTCGGTGGAACTGCTCAATGTTGTGTGAAACTGTCACACGTAATTATACAAAACACCCACTAGCAAAATAAGACTTGACAAGTTAATTTAAATAGTGTCAGTAATTTGTGTGAACAAGCTTTAAAGATACGAAATTCAATCAACTATATTTTACTGGGATTCCCTAGAATAAATTAATTCGATAAAATAGCAAATTCCAAATAAAAAAACAGATAACTGATTTTCGAAAAATCTTGCTAATATAAATTTAATATTATCAACCAACCTGTGACATATATGTATTATATTTAATCAAACACGCCGCCTTTATCATATAATATGCACAAATTGCAACACTTACAAAATGTATTGATATAAGGCTTCTAATATTAATTACAATTACAATGTAGCACTATTTAATTAAAATAAGTCTAGACGTAACTCAATCTAACCTCGAATATGAAGTGTAATCTAAATTGGTGAAGATTAAACTGGAATATTTCCAAAAGGTAGAATCTCACATTTCAAAATTTTTAACCTCGAAAAATCTAAGTTTGACTAAATTTAGCCCTATTCTACTAGTGTAGGAAATCGATTTTTCAGAATTTTTGAAAAATTTTATCCAAGCCTGTTAAGAATATAGAAATATTTTTAAATTAACACCCCTGTGGGATTATGCAATCATGAAGATTTGTGCTAAAACTTATTCTTTACCCTGAAGTACATCCAAATAAGAAATTTTATTCAATAAGTGATCCGATTTTTTCAAAAATATTCAATTATTTTCATTCCTAGAGTTCAGATAATGAGGCGGCTCAGACTTGTCAATGAGCCGACATTTCTAAGCTCGGTTCGGCTTGTTTAAATTTTGAGTAAGTTCGGCATAAAATCTTTCAATGAGGCTCATTTCACATAACTCTTCCTATTATTTAATTTCTAAAGTAAGATTATAAGAAAGGCATGTTGAATGAAAAAATAAGACAAATCTGCATCTTCAAATTTACAACAAGTACTATAAATTTGCTCTGCTTAAAAAAGGATCGTTTTGGGCTCGTTGTATATCCAATACTCTGCTCAAGTCTGAGGCGGTCTAATGGTCATGGGACCACAACTCCTTTGAAATATTTTGTCTTCTGAAGACTAACTATGTGGGTCCCGTCCACAGTGCTAGGTCGCGAATGAAATTCGAAAAAGAAAGAGAAGGCAATTCTATATCTTGTGGTAACTTCAGATTTCTTCATTTTTTTAGGCAAGTCATCAAAAATATTGAAAAAATCCTAGTGAAATTAAAGCTAAAAAAAATTAACGTAAGAAAATAAATTTTTGATGAGACTGAATTTACAGCAGCTATTGACATATATATTAGGGAAATCGTATCTGGAGGTTAAAAGTTTAAGTAGCATTATACATATTTCTATATCATACACCCAAATCTAATGATATAATTTTTGTTGAGGATTATTACATTTTGCAAGGTTTTTAAATATTTAACTAGACAATTAGCAAAAACAACATCCCAATTACTTCTAAGATGAACAACTTCAAAGAATTATGCTCAAGGACTATACAAAGAACTATCCGATATTTTAAATAAATAATCGAGCGACTCTCATTGGCATTTACTAACTTGATGGCTTCAAGCATTTATTACATTGCAAATATTTTATAATTGATATGCAAAAAAACAATTTTCAATATTTACTATTATCAAAGAAGAATGTGTTACAGCAAAAAATATTTTTATTTTATATTTCATTAAACCAATAAAGAAGGAACCCATAACTAATAATTCCATCGTTGTTCTTGACCTTCAACAGCCTCACTCAAAAAAATTATTTCATTTTAACTTAATCTTGTTTCCATACAGATTTTAGGAAAATTCAGAAAAAATTAGGTAATAAAATTAATGTCATGCAAAGTTATGGATGATGAACAATATGGGGGTGCGCTTAGAGTTAAAGTTAAAGTACTTTCTTCAAGATTACAAATCCACTATCTTCATGGAATATTCAATTATGTATATATATATTTATATATATATATATTGTTGGAGTATTTGGTTCGCATTGAAGATTAAAAAGTTATAGTCCTTAAAGTAGACGGAAAAACCCCCAAAGATTTCAATAAAACATGAGATGTTTATTGTTGTAAATTCTGTTTAGTTTCAATTTTGCAATGGGTTGGCATCGATCTTGTCGTCATGTATTGCATTGTAGTCGTGTGATCAATTTCACCCAACAGCAGCTTGGCATTAATCTAATGCAATCTTAGTTATTGAACTTGAAAATATTAATTCAGTTTGAATATCATACTATTTAATAGCTTATATAAAAGTTGGTAAACGGTGAAGATATTCTCTTTCTTACTATATAATTTAAAAATTTCACTTTGTTAGTTTAATTCTTGAAATGGTCTTAGGCGTGTCAAATATTTTTGAAACATGCAATTCCTTCTGCTGGTTCAAATTTATGAAGACTAGTTGAGTCTGGGGATCAGTTTAATGTTTCAATCGAATCGTTTCAGGTAGCCTCGAGTCCAAGAAATTTTACCAGTGCCACTCGTGAGTCCAATCCCATTTCAATACCAATAAATTCCGTGACTCTATGTGGTCTCGTGGCAAAACGTCTCTTTTAACCAAATTTAGTAAAATTAATGAGTCCCATTACAATGTTAGTTCTCACAGAATTTACACTATATACAAATGTACAGATATAGTTTCAAAGACATTGAAACATTCCTGTCACTAGTAAAAGCCTTAGAAAAAATTTATATATAGCCTTTCTAAGTAATCAATTATATATTTTGAAATGAAAATTACAAAATCAAATCATTTGTTGATCTTGCAAGTGCTAAGATACAGATCTAGAGAAATAATAAAGATGCAATTGTCCATAAATTCTTTTTGTAATGATTAAAAATATAACTTTGATTTTTAGCATTACGATCAAGTGGTACATGGTAAATTCAAATTACATGGTAATGCTTTCTGAGAGAGTGCGTTCCTAACCTATTCCCTGAGAAGCTTCCCCTAAAAATATCGTTATGAATATACACAGTATGTAAAATAATCCAAGAAATCCAAATGACTCTAAAAAGTTTAGGGTGTTGACAAATGCTTGCATAGAAACATTTTAAAATTTGTAAAAATTTCATTACATCACTTGTATTGAAGAAATCTTCGTTGATATATTAAGATTTTCAGTCCCAATATTTTACTTAAGTGGTCTCAAACAAACATTCGTAAATCTATTTAGCACTTCAAGCTCAATCAGATTTTGTGTTATATATTGAATCCCATGCTGGTTGTAAAGTAGGATAAAATTTCACAGGGATGCATAGGATGGAAACGATAAAAATCATAATATGTTATTGCATTAATCATTAAATAAATAATTTGTGAAGAATGGTTTCTCAATACTTTTGGCTAAGAGTTGTTTAACATGGAAGAGAAATCGAGAAACATTGAGGTTATAAATTAACTTAGCGATTAGTAATCAACAATTGCATTTAACTTGCAAATTCAAAAAGGTCGCATAAACTCCAGCTGCTACACAACTTTTGCATTAAGTAACATTTGCGTCATAACACAATATTCCTGCAACGTTTTTTTCTATGGTTGACAGAGTACTTGAAATTCATTAACGAGTAGAGTTAAACAGATTTAATATAAAAAAAGCAATGTGTAATCAATGGAGCATTAGCTATGCCTGGATTTTAATGTAACTTTCTCCTTATCAAGTTAGTAAGTAATAAATTATAAATAAAAATAAATTCAACAGAACAATGCTCTAATCAAAGTTGGCATCTGTGCATCAAATAACACAACTTCGCTTGTCAATACTTTAAAGGCCGAAGATGACATTACACTTTTGAGGAGTTTATTTGCCAAGCTGCAATTGGTTTTGAGAGGTCAATTGTAAATGTCTTCTAGAATTTTTAACTTATTTTTATTATTTGGGTTATCATTTGCTAAAATTATATGCAATTCGAATAATTCAAGACGATTCGAAAGATGACTTTGGAAAATTGGAAAGATCATTACTCTACAGTGAATCCTAGCACTTAGTGGGAGATAAATTATGAAAAATTCTAGTGTAATTGAGTATCAATTGTATGAATTAACACCAATTTTCGAACTAAAATACACATATATAACACTATGATAAAATCTAAACTAACCTACGCTCGAATCTTAACATACTTGAAAAAATGCAAAGACGCTGTACAAAATGGATACTATCACTTGGAAATTATAAGGAAAGATTATTAAAACTGAACATATTGCCTATTTCTTTGTATTTAGAAATTTAAGATCTGCTTTACCTCAACAAACTTTTAAACCATAGTAGATTCCAATTATAAAGATTTCATCGACATTTTCATTGCTCGCACTTCAACAAGAAAATTAACCAAAACAGTTTTCACGTCAAAATATCTGAATAAAAATTTCAATTACTAACCGTTGTTGTTTTCATCTTATATGCAATTGCTTTTGTTGCAAAGAAAAGAACTATTTATATTTATTTTGTACATAATTTTTATTTATTTGTAACTTTCTTTTAGGAAGCTCTTAAAAAAAATAAGACAGAAATATTTACAACAATTGCTGTATCTAGGAACTGTTCTCCGAACAAAAAAGTAATCAAACAATAAAACATATCAAGACCTGATATGCGCTGAATTCTAAATAATTTCCTATATATATATATATATATATATATATATATAAGACTTTGGAATAAAACGTACAAAACAAACACCATAAAAGCATTATTTAATCGTGCTAAACTAACATCATCAAATTATAAACATTTAACAGATGCCACTGAAAAAATCTTTCAGACATTAGAGAAAAATGGTTATCCACACAACATTATCAAGAAGTTCTCGAATGACATTTTTTCAAGTAATAATCAAACTAAAGATCAAATAGAAAACGCCAAGGATGAAACTAACACTAGTATACATTTGAAACTTTCCTATTGCAGTAACCAAATTATTAAAGTAACGAAAAAGTTATAATAATGAACACCAAACTAAAACAGACTAAAATATTACCAACATTTACATCATTTAAAACATCGAACATCATTAAAAACAAAGACCCAGTTCAGAAAAATTTAGTTTCTTCCGTAATATATGAATACCAATGTGATTATTGTAAAATTGTATCTACAAAAACCATTTACTTTAGTAAATAGTTTTCGACGTGAAACAATCATTAATACAGTTGTTGAGGAAATTAAATTTATTTTTTAAACCAGAAATAGGCAGATGGGTACTGATAGCTTCACTAGGATTCTTAAATTTGGCTTTGGGACAAATCAATATTTTAAAGAATGTAAATTAACGTTGTTCAAAGGTAGTCTTCACTTCAACTAAATGCAGTGTTGCTCTGCTCATTTTGCCGCTAACTACAAAGCCTCTCAATTTTTAATCGTCAAGTTATGCTCGATGGCAATTAAAATATTAACCGGATACTGCTTTGATCCACTCATCCGTGAAATGCTGGTTGAATATTATAATAAACGAAAATTCTTAAAATAAAATTGTTTTCAATTTTGCGGCTGTTTTAAAGTGAAAGCATTTATTGAAACTTTGTTTACCAAGCGAAAAATCAATATTGCGTTAAAATTAATAACGTCAATGAATGTGAAAGAGTGTATTTGCTTAAACGTGTGTATTCAATATTTATACAAAAAGAATAATTTCTAGTTACTGGGTTAAACTTCTGTTAACACAGATTATACTTTCTTCATAACGACCACACCGGGAAGCTCGCTGTTCCTAGTTCTTTTGTTTAGAAAATTTATCATAAAGATTTATTACAAGAAATTTAAGAAATGTCTTATAATCTCCTTGTAAAAGTTTAATATTTATTCAATTCTCATCCACTTATGTTACTTAGAATTTTTGATATATATACTCCTGATTTCCATTGATGCAATTCTAGTTTCATTGTTCAAATTATGATAGCTAATTTTAAATATTTATTTACTAATATATTTATGAGCAAATATTGGAAAATTGTTCAGTGTTTCGATTAGCCTAGCATATTTTAAATCTGTAGCATTTCTAAGTATATACCTGAAATATACACAATTTTGACTTTTTAAGCCTACTCTATTTATCTTAGAAATCTATATTGCTTAAGAATGTGAAACTTCGTTTGAAACGCAATACTAGACTTTTTCCTGCAAGAAATTACTCAACAAGTTCGGGTCACTGCACTAAATAGTGCCTTATTTTCCTTGAAAAAATATACTCTAAAGTTTTGGCCTTATATAGCCTTCGGAAACCGAGAAGAAGAACATTAGGGATTAGTATCTAATACAACAATTTCGGGCAAATTCGGATACGCACCACAAAAATTCGCATGGCCTCGCATTAACATTTGCCAGGTTTTTAAATATTTTTTAATCCATTAAAGTTAAATTCGGTTCTCTTTGATGTAAGTTTAGTTTTCTCTCAAAAATTATATTAACTAGCACTGTTAGCAGACATATTGAGTGTATCAATTAATGCGTGTGCGCTGAAGAAATTCTCAGCTAATAAAAGTTTATAGTGAAAAATAAATCAATTACCTTGAGTGGGAATATTAGTTTAGGAAGATGTAAATTTAATCCTGCTAAAAGACGAATTATAGCCGAAGGAAACAAAGCTTTTTTTGAGCTACCATTTAAAGCGAGAAAAATGAGATCCGCTAAAAGTTCTACTCTAGTGTAGAGCTCGTCAACTAAGCAGTAGTGGACATCTGGATGAAATGGGAATGGAAACGGTTGATAGATAGCGGCAGCAAGTAAAATTACTGGATGGGAGATTTCGCATGCGTTTAAATACTTCTCTCGTCATAAGATATTAATACAGAAATCGGTACTCTCAAGTTTTTAAATCAAAACAATACTGTTGAAAATTAATGCACTTAACTATTAAAAAATGTAAAACCAATTTTTGTTAATTTTGACACTCAATTACAAAAAGATTAATATGTTTTAATAAATATTTTCAAAATTTCTACTTAAGAATGTTGTTTATTCAGTTTAGAAAATAGTTTAATTTTTGTAACTGGCATGTGATAGAAACTCTATCGTTAAACAATGATAAAATTATTTAAACACGAAAATATATTTTGTTAGCAGATAAACACTTTGCAATATTCAACTTGATAAATGAAGCCATAAAAATGTCTAATAAATGTGATTTTTTTCAGAAACATGTTTGTATGTAATCCATATATAGTCTAAATGCAAGGGAAATGTTACAAAAACGGCATAACAATTATTCTTTCTCTAAAAGTCGACCAATGACATTGATATATCTGGCTTATTCTATTGAAGAGTTCATCTGTACTTCAGACCTGAAAATACCTGACCTGCTTTGGTATCGTATCTATCCATACCTGATTTAAACATGGTATATCCTAATATCCAGAAAGGAAAAATTTTTACAAAAAATCGTCCTCCTCAATTCTAATTATATTTCCCCTATTCTTTTACACTATAATTGAATTGAAATATAGGTTTTAGGAATAACATATTCCAAAAGAACAGAAAATTCATTTAATAAATTATTATTTTGAAATTAGAGCAGTCATGCAAGCATGGTAGCATATAGCTAATATTTAGGATATCACTGATAAACTACTAATATAATACTGGTACATTTAAGGTAAAAATGGATATAAACTGTAATTGAGTTAACAGGTTGGCCCTATGTTTTCGAGGAACCAATCATAAATCAAAAACGCTTTTGCCAATACAGTAACTATATACTGTTATATTAATCTATCATTAGTTTGTCTTATGCCTGCTTCTGACTCCAAGTAATGATTGAATTTAGTAAAACAAAGTACTGACACCAAAGTCATTCTGAATTTGCTACATGGATGCTAATAAATCTGATTCCGATCCTGTTTTAAACTGAACCTGGTCTACTTAGCCTGAAACCTAAGCTGTTCTGACCTGATTAACTCTGAAAGACCTGATCTAAGGTCCTGACCTGTTTATTCCATTTGAGATGGCTAACAATAGGCTTACTTATGATAAGTTTTAAAGAAAAATATTCTACCAGTGGGTAGATTACATAATTTTTTGAAAATATGCAAAATGTCTTCTATTAAACAGTCTGCAAATCATACATAATTGAGGATGTTTAGGAAAATGGCTTGGAGCCAAAATATTACATGATTATTGCAATTCATTGACAGATTGAGGCCTATCAATAGAATTAAAGCACTTAATGCCAAGTGATATATTTCTACTAAAGATGACCCACTTCGAGAATTGACACTTTGGAGAAGAAAAGAATTAATTATCTCTGAATAAAGACTAGTATTTCCAAAATGGCACAAATGATATATATACATATTTTACTATGAAGACAATTTTTGTAAGTTTTAATAAGATATTAATCACCATTCATTGGTTGCCGATCAAAATCGCATTCAATTATTTTATTATTTTTACTTGAAATACCCTAAAAAAATTTCAAGAGTTATTCAAATGGTTGAGAAGTAAATTTCATAGCATAGAAATTCGAAAGTCATTACCTAATTTGTTCAATTTGTAAGCTCTAGTCTCATCCTAGCACATAATCTACCAAATAGTTAAAATATCTTCATTTTCCTCGATAAGCATTGCTGAGTCATAGCTCGTGCTAAAAACTGGTCTTCTCTGTGTCGATTATTAGTGTTATTTAATGATAGTTTATAGTTATGTCTGCCTTGAATAATGTGCTCGAGCAAAATACCACCAACTAGTATTTATAAACGAAACAATGCAAAGTATATCTGTAGAATGATAGTTTCTTCACCTATTAATGCAAAGAGAATTTCAAAACCGGTTAAGTAAATGTGGCATTTTAGAGTTGCAAATGGGTCAATGGGTTGCCGGGTCAGGGATTTGTTGGCGGGTCAGCCGGGGCACTGGGTGAACTTTTTGCTTAAGGTTTCCGGGTCTATTGGGTCACTGGGTCATATTTATATAAACAAATGATTGATATATATTACACAAGGACACTCATGTCAATAAAGTCAGGCTTATTATTACGTAATCATTGAATTACACAAATTTCAAGTGTGACTTAAACAGCTTTGATGGTTTCAGAAGATTATTTATGTTGATTTGCGTTTGTGTTTGAAATAGAACTCTAGGAATTCACTAGTTATAGTTCGAATACGAATTGAAATATTCAGGGAATGTATTTACTAATCCGAATCCGAATTCAAATCCAAAATATAAATTGGTTTAGAGAATAACTTACTTCACAAAAAATCTGTTTTTTAAAAATAACTGTGGTTAAAAACGACTTGGAAATATAAAAAAAGCTAGCTGCTTATTCAGAAAAAAATTCAACTGAGAAATTTGATTACAAAAAAAAATTGACACACAAAGCGTTAGCTGTCGAAAACATCTTTGTTTAAAAATTCCAATAGCCTAACAGAATTTTCTAGATCCACCACTGTACTGTACCAAAATTCGAATTAGACTCCAACATAGATTAAAATTTAAATTCATTTTGCCAGAAATGGAATAGGATCAAATTATTTGCAAATTCAAAAAATTTTCACCGACTGATATTATAAAATGATTATTTAAAGTTGCTAGCATTTTTTGATTCAAAAACATGATAAAGTTATGGAAAATCTTAAGACGATGTTTTTATAATGCGAAGTGAAACATTTGAAATACAGTGAAGATCAGCTCATGCCAATATCTATGCAAGTATATTCTTATCAAAACTTTGCAAGCAACACTCTATGTTCTAAGAAAACGGGTCACCGGGTGATTTTTCTTGCAATTTTACAGGTTCAAAACTTATCCGGTCGTATAGGTCATTGAGTCGAATTTTGTGACCCGGTTGCAACTGTTTCATATTCCAATTTACTAGAGTTAGACATATACAGAGCATATATGTATACTGCATATATAAGTATCATGTCGTGTTTCATTTGTATGGAGTAATTCTGTAGTACTTTAAGTACTACGATTTTTGCAGATGAGCATTTTTTTGATGTTACAATGGATAACTTTGTAAGGGCTCTCCTCTATTATATTTAGTACAACAAACATAGTTGTACTGCCCATGCTAAACGAGCAGTAAATAATTCCAATTTAGCTTCCGATTTTTGTTAATCACCATGTTTTCTGCAAATTAATCAGCAATGAGATTTAATCCGGGCCTATTAAATCGTGTAGTTAAGACAGACTTAAGACTACTGATTCAAATATATTCAATTCAATGTTCAATCGATGACGACGACTCGTTTTGTCATAAATTGACTCAAGACATAAGTAACAGCGCAAAACTGCTCTCCAGAATGAATGACAATTTCTTTGATGGGTAATAGAAACTCCTGCAAAAACGGAAGAGGTGAACTAGTCTTTCATTAACACGATTCAGTTAGAAACTTTGGAGTGATTCTATATCAATTGATACAATTGACAAAAAAGTTCGGTTTTTTCGCATTGTTATTTTATGAACAAAAATAGCATATCTCAAATTCAGAACATTCTAACAAACTCACGACTTGATGTTTTTCTTAAAATCTTCCTAAAAATCAATACAATGCCAAGAAAACAAAGAAGCTGCCAATGGAATCCTAAGAACAAGAGGAAAAAATTTTTTATAATTACATCAAAACGTGGGTCAGCCACAAGAGGATTGTGCTTTTGCCACAGTCATACTACTCATCTGATGTCAATTTGATAAATAGATTTGTTTTGAGAAAGTTTGAGGTTTACAGAACTAAGATGCTCGATTTCAATGAAGAAGTTCGTGAAAATATTGAGAATTATCTGTCATCATTAAAAGCCAATGACTTTCATTCCCAATTTGATCATTTGAAAAAGGACCTACAAACTATAGCTTCAAATGATGGCAATTACATATGACAATATCTTACCTGTGCTTTTTACATTTCATACAAGTGATATATTTACATGTTTTCGTTCATAAATTATCAATACAAAAAAAACGAACTTTTTTGACACACCCTATGTTTTTCTATTACTCGATAGGGTGGCACTTGAGTACGCAGAGTGGAAATTGAGCCGATTATTTAGACCCAAGCCCTGTCCGGGCCATTTCAAAGTACAAATTATTCGGCCCAAGTTATTTTTCTTTTACGCCACTGGTAGTGTCTTTTGTCTCATAGAGTCCCACTATGAATTGGATTGGATAATTTGCATAACGTGTTGATTAATATTATGTGCATATGCATTCTGCTTTAATCCGTCAAAAATGCTAATTTAATTCTGTTGAAATTCAAATTGCATTGTTACCCTTAGTACAATAAACGTGTCACACAGGGCCTTCCTGGAGAAGATGTGAGCCCCTATTGTAAATGATTGCAATTGGCTACAGAATAGTATTGAATATGCATTTTCACAAATGTTACCAATGAAGACAAAAATTTTCTAAGTTGTTTTTTTTAATTTGTGCATAGATTACCTCAATTTGCTTAGAAATTTTCTTAGCTTTTTGTTGGTTTCTTCTTAAAATTGTTAAACACTTTCATCTCACAAAATAATAAAATCCCAAATTGCACAATTTAAATGACGTGTGAAACTGGTATATTTTAATCTTTTGCTTAGACTTTTATGGAAAACATATAAAAATGTTGCCATTTATATTATTGTAATGTTAAGTGAAATAATGGCGATTTTGGCAACGAATTATCAATATGTTTGATTTCCAATATTTCATTACTAAATGGGCATAGCAAAACTTGATTGCCAATTTTGCACTGAAATCGATTTTTACAATTGGACGTTTGCATCTAAAGAAACTTTAGGAAATCATTAATATTCTCTATTCTTTTATTCAAACATTTCTTAAAAATTAATTCTATAGGAAAATGAAATTTGTGCTTATTTGAATTTGTATGTATTTTTACATGTTCTACAAAACTACTAGAGCATCACTAAAATTTTTTGACAAGTTTTTACACGAATTTCATTTTAAATGTATAATTTTTTTACTACAACGATTTATGTAATGTTTTAACGAAAATGATACCCTTCTGCATATCTAAGCAATATATCCTTTAAAGAGTATTAAATGTAGATAATATGTTTGCATACTCAGGTGGCCTGGATATCAGAAGATGAAATATATTTTTATTGAGAGCTATTATAATATTAATACTATTTTTTAAAGTAACCACCCTTTAAAATATTGCAACCCCTGCTGAGTACTATGCTCTATGGCCCAAAAATAGGTCAAACCCAATTCGAATTTTGTGAGCACGAAGGGATCTGAATTGTCTGCAATCTTGCAAATGGTAGGAGCACTTTCGCAAACATGAGTTTCTTGCAACTTTTGCCGCGTTTTATGGTAATTACATATCTATTCTAAGATATTTTAAATTTCTTAATTCATTGCCAACAGAAAATTTGATGTTTTGGAAAATGTTATCATTTATAATTACCTGTAGACGATGTTTTGCAGCGTTATGCAATATCTATAAAATATGAATATATCATCTGAATACTAGCTAAGATGAAATTTTTTAAATTGGAGAATAAACAGAATTAGACGATTGCTTTCTTCCAGTTACCAAATCCTCAAAGCTAGACACTGTTACATTAGAGCAGATCTTGGCGAAATGCGAGATCAATTTCATTCCTTGATTAAAAAATAAACAACATCATAAACTGAAGATTAGTCCCTTTTTAAAAAATTCATCTGTAAAATCTCAACATCATAAACGATCAAACGATTTTTTCTAGGCAATGAATCTTTAGGAGAATGTACATTTTTGAAACTTTGGAAACTTGAAGTTCAATTATTTTTCTTAAGTGTTTATAAAAGTTTAATATTTGACATTACAATTTCTAATATAAATCATTTTTCTCTAAAAGAAAAGAATTTGCTCCTTTAAAAGATTATACTAATTTTCATACTAACTTAATTAAATTGATTTAATTTTCTTAAAATAATTTTATTTAAGTTAATTAATGGCAATTGAAAATGGAATTTTTAAATCGATCCATACAGTATTCTGAATTTGTTAGAAAATCACTCACTTGCTTATGCGTTCCCAATTGCTTCAAAATTAGTGCTTTTCAATACATATTTATAAATTCGATTACCCAGCCTAATAGCCTATGTTGGGCTGCCAAAGTAAATATTTTGTCAAAAATATCTTTCCATCTTTTGATGAAAATGTAAGAATTTAAGTTTTGTCTGAATTGCTTTGAACATGGGTTAGCGAAGATGTATTGCATGCACATATATAATTATTTTAGAATCTTCTGCAATATTATTTAACTAAAGAATTACTGAAAGATCTTAAAGATATATTGCAAAAGCCAAAAATTATTTGGATTAATTTTGAACTTATTCTCTTGAGTCTAAAAATTTATTGAACTTAATGTTTTGTTAATGTCAAACAATACAACCGCAGTGTGAAAATTCTGAAATAAAATTATTTCTATTTCTACTAAAGTATTTTTTCAATAGTATTGAACATCTAATGGAGTGTCAGAAGCTCTTAAGAAGTCATTGAAGTTATTGGCATTGATACATTGATTAAATGCCTAAATTGTGAAAATATCTTTTATTTAATTCAATATTGTTTAGAGTTAAAAGCAGTTTACTGTCAAAATAAAGTGCATTACAAACTAATGGCAATATTCATGCAGATATTAAATTAAGAAGTGTGAGTACATTTTGAATAATGTGCATTTATCAATTTTAGAAAACCGAAATTATTCCTTTTATACAATCTTGTATAATCCAAATTATTTGTAATATATATATATATATATATATATAGGAATATAAGTTAGTATCATCTGTATTTCTGAAAGTGTGAAGCAAAACAACAGCAGGTTAACATCAATTGTCAGTAAAGGCCTAAGAATGATTCTCTTAGGCAAATGAATGAAGCAATAAATCTGGACTGGTGCTCTGTCTGACAACGACGGCATTGGTGATATGGGAAATTTCACAGAGGAAGCAATTGGGTACTGAAAGTACAAACTTGGCATAGATTCATTTTACACGTACCGTAGAATAGAAGAAAAGAAGAATTGCTGTTGATAAGAAGATGAAAGGAAGTCATAACTAGAGTTAAAGGTCGCCGATTTCAAAAGTTCAAAATGCAAATAAAATCCAATAATCTACAGTAGATGTGTGTATGTGTGTGAGTCAATGGCAAGTTGAAATCCATTGCATTGTTAAAAAATTAGAGATGTCTAAAATCCTTAGACTAAGTTTATATGCAATATATATATATATATATATATATATATATATAATGATCCGAAAAAGGTATCCCAAGCCTCTGTCAGAGCTATTGGTCATAACTCAATCCTCACAGCTATGAAAATATGATTCCAAAACAACAACATGTGCATTAAAAGACCAATGCTTCATATTCATAAGAGGTTCATTGGAAATATATCACAAAGAGCAACAAATTTAGTAAAATATATAATTGTTAATTATCTTAAGGTACTTACCCTGTAATCACTACAGAAATGGTCGCAGTTAATAGGTCCCAATAATAATGGAGAATACCATTTTTAGGGAAAATTGAACGAGCGATATTATAACGTTGGCACTTAATATAGTATTCAAATAGAATGTGCTGAGCAAGGCAGCCAAAATTTAACCTACAAAATTCTAAAATGTAACCTAATGATCTGAAAAAATTGCATTTGTGCAGCAAAATGCGACTTATTGTAGAACAATAAACCAAGTAGTCAATGAGGTTGAATGTCATTAAGTGTGGTTATGAGATGTTTCACACAATGCTGCTCCGGAAAACAAGAAGTCCAAGTATAGCATTTTGGTTGTTTTGAGAAATGTAAAAAAATAATTTACTAATGCAAATTATTTAATTCTCTGAATTGGTTGTGATACATAAGGGCTATTGCAAACATTGCTAGCATGGGCTAATTTGGTATCTGAAATGCAAGTTTTGCTACTAACAATATGCTTATCAACTCTTAAAATGATAAAGCATTTGTATTACAACAAGAAGAGATGTACAGTAATGAATACGACGCCACTGATACCATTACTGTTCATTATCGGAACTTAATGTATGCTACACATTTATAACAAAAAAATCGTTCATGAGATGAATACAATCACACTTGTGTTGTATTAAGTTATTTTGTAAATTAAGAACTTAATTAGAAGCAGATACAACTGATGAACAGTAATTGTTTGTTGCGCCCTGGCTCCTGAATTTAAGTTTGCTGACTTCATGGATTTTGAATTTATGATAACTTCCATATCTGATTCATATTATACATAACTCATAACATAAGTGTTTGTTCCACTGTTGTAAATAGACACTTCTATTCCATGGATAAAGGGCGTTTCCAAATACTAACTCGCTCAAACGTAATGAAATCTTCCGCCGCTGGATATTGGCTTAATTAACCGTGCTAAAGCATACATTCGAAAGAATTTATTGTGCTATCATTATAAATTGGTAAATTTTACATGACCATGAAGTTTGTTTAATTATTGAAACTGTCTATACATATCTAATAATAAATATCAATGAAATTTCCTACTGCCCGACTGTAAATGATTGGCAAGTGTCTTCTTTATACATCAATCTATGTAAATCAACCTAGTTCAAATAAATCTGTGTGGATGATCAATATTTTTAATTTCATTACAAAACTATTGCTACTATTTTTGCACTTCAACATTATTCAAAAGTTTACTCCTTCAGTCATTACAATATTCATCAAAAAGTAGCTGAACCTAATGATATATCAGAATCATTAAAATGTGTTCTACTTCAAATACAGTATTTCTTAGCAATCACCACCAACAGAAAATCTATGTTCCTTGAATTTTAATCATCTATCTTCAGTATATCATTTCATGTGTACCCACATTCGCGAATATTACAGCATCCGACTTAAATGGGCTTATAAGGCCTTCTTTTAACTTATTAAGCTGTCATTGGAGTAGTTGTATCATGGAATTGAACAAGAGACATAACAGAAACAGAAAAAAACTCATAGCAACATAGAGATGACCTTCATCATGCGGAAGCAATCAATTATATTCCACCTCGAACATTGTTGGTCAGCAAATGAAGTTACTAGTCTTAGTCAAATGATAAATTACAATTTTGGTTGCGACATTCTTTGACCCGAATCACTTTTTAATTGATATGATCTTCGAGTTTGGGATAATGATTACCACAGATCTAAATGTGCAAATGAAATGCAGATCTAGTATCAGATCAAAAAATGTAGTATTAACATCTTGAACAAATATTGCGTCTGGTTCTACTTTTTAAGAAAAGCAATGCAATTTAGCAACAGTTATAGAGTTATTTGAAATTTAATTATATGTATATATATATATATATATATGTGTGTGTGTGTATAAGTGTTACAGTAATATTGTGTAGTTAGGAATTTCATCAAATCTCTAAGATTTCAGTGAATTTTTGAAATTCTATTTCAGTAAATTTGGGGGCTTGGAGTTGGGCATACGTTAGAATTATTATTTTCCTGTAAATACATGAAATCTCTAATATTTCAGAGTTTTTATGAAGTTAGGAAATATATATATATATATATATATATATATATATATATTGTGTACAAAGTGTGCTTAAAATATTAATTGTAAAAACAAGAAATATTTTATGTAAACATGTTTCGAGTGTCTCCACAAATCGTCAGTACAAAATAACTAAATGTGGTAAATACAAATTTTATGATTTTAAAATTATAATTCGTAGATCTTATACGATATTTAGTCTTTGACTTAATTGTTTATTTAATAGAATCTCCTTAGTTTCTTTTATGAATACAGCTTCTGCAATTTTTTTTCCTCATGCGTATACAATTATAAATGTGATGAATGTGAAAGTTCATACATTGGAGAAACGAGAAGGCAATTGGAATACAGAATTTCAGAGGTCATCTTCAATCAGAAATATATTGTCATGAACATACACCTAAGAGGAAGAACTATTTTAATGAAAACCAAGCAAGAACATCAGTTTGAAGGTTTTTCCAAATAATCCACCAGTAAAAAATGCATATTCTGTGACGTATTTAGGAGTCCAAATTGATAAAAATTTTACCTTTGAAACGTTTGTGAACAACAAAATCAGTAAAATGGCAAGTGGAGTGCATTATCTAAAACACATAAGAAATATTACTCAAAGTAAGGTCATTGTAGAAGCGCTGGTGTATAGTCAATTTAAGTATGCATGCATACTTCTGAATAATGTATCTAATAATAAGCGAAGGCGCATAAATAGAATATTTAATTGGTCACTGTGTGCAATGTTTAACGTCGACATACGACAAAGAGGAAAAACTCCGCAAACATTAAACATGTTATCATCAATTTATTATACTATATATGCAAGTTTAATAAAAATGTTTCAAATTGTTAAACAAAAAAATCCTTTGTTCAACAATGTCAGCCTAAATAACAGAACAAATAAATTGGCATGCAGAGTTAAAAGTAGTGAATAAGTTTTGGAGAGACGTCTTAACACCTACAGTTTATAAGCATTGGAACAAGTTACCACTACAGATAAGAAAAGAACATAATATAAAAACATTTAAGAAACTATTGAAGGAAAATTTGTTAACAAACCAATGTAAATATGGGCATTCAAAAATTCCATGGCAAAAAATTTAAGTTTAACTCTTTTTTATTTAATCCTTTTAATTTGTAAATTTTGTATTTTTTTAGATTTATTTTAATTATCTTTAGATTGTAGATTTGTACATCATTTTTATATATATTACTATAAATATGTATTTGCTGTACTGCTATAAACATAAAATAAAGATATGAAATATAAAAAATATAAATATGTATAAGCTCTACGAATTACAATTTTAATTCATAAATTTGTATTTACCACAATATTATTTTAATTGTTTTGTACTGACGAGAGTGGAGACACTCGAAACATGTTTACATAAAATATTTTTTGTTTTTACAATGAATATATATATATATATATGAGAGTGAGAGAGATTTCTTATTAAAAATATCTTTAAAAACTACACAACGAGTTCTTTGAGAAGCTTAAGCATTTGAGGTATGTAGGTTCCATAAAAAATTTTTACAAAAATTTTGTTTCCAAGGGAATCAGACAATGCAGTAGATGAGCTTCATTTCGGGTCGTTCTTAAAACTAAATTTATCTTCAAATAGATGCAATGCTCTTTGCATTATTGAAAATAGCTTCTGATTTCATAGAGTAATGTTAAAATTGATATTTCAATATGCTTTTGAATTAAAATTATTAGCCAATTCAATCCAACATTTCCAATTGGGATTAAATTCCATAGAAAAAGTTGGATTGGTATATTTGTATTGGTATCCATTCCTGATTGTTTGGAGTGATTAAAATCTGCTATCAGCATTAAAGGAGATTTTCTTTATTTCTTCTCTTCTTGATTGTTGCTAACATTGATTTTATGGTTGCAGAGCTGTTGCATGTTGTGCATTATTTTTGTAATGGATGAGATATCAATCTTGCTAGACACAACTTTAAGTTGACGATACACATCTATTCTCCAGTTTAATGATTTTCAAAAAATCTTCTATAAATTGAACAGATGAACGTTATAAATGCATTTTGATCATCAGGGTGAAAAACTATGTATTTGCTTAAAATATTTTAAAATCAAACAATTTGATTCACGTTTTTTCTACTCTGATAAAACTTGCATAATCATTTTTAAATCCATTAATAAATGATAGATACAAAATTTGCTTTCAATTGCGAAAATGGACAAATTTCATTTCATTAAAAAGGAAATCATAAATGTAATAAATGTTGAAATAAATGTATCCGTTTTTCTATCTCTGGTATTTCAAATAATATTTTAATCTTATCCAAATGATTGCCTTTTAAGATATATTATATTGTAATCTGTATATCACAAGCTCACAATCTTACGAGAGTCAGCAAAAATTAAGGCATTAATTTAGTTAGATCTTAGAATATAACATTTCGGTCTCGAAGATTTAAAGTGCTGCAAACATTTTTTGAGTAGCTTCTAGTTGATTGAAATAAATCTTTTGTTGACTCATAGAGAAAGCTTAATAGCTAAGTTCATTAAATTGTCTCTGCTACTAAAATGTATATCAATAAAATCAAAATATTTTAAAAGAGTGTTAGAAAAACGCATCCTTTGATAGCAATATTTTCAAATATTTGCACAGCTGCTAATATTTTCTGTACACAAATATATGTTTGTTTTACATAACTTTCTACACTATTTTTAATTAATCAATTACAGAAATAGCAAACAAATGTTTTTTTAACATTAACTACGTTAATTAAAAATTTATCATCAGAAAACCAAGTTTTGTTTAGGGCATTGCCCTGTTAGGTTTTAAAAATAAATAACAATTTGATTTATGCAGATTAATTCGCTTAGAAAATCCAAAGGCAGTCTGCATTCGTCGTAAGTTATACAACAATGACATTTATTTCAATTGTGGGGCATGGGGTCCATCGTCTATATTACAAAGATATTTGAAAAGTGTTACACAGCGACATCTTGTGAGCACTATTGAATATTTAAATAAAACCATTTATTGGAGTTTGCTGAATATAATAAAGCAGTTCAGTTATTGTGACTAAAATGTCTATACATTGAAACTATTTAATATTTGTAACAAACTCTACTTTTGATATTAATATAAGCTTGAAAGACAACAAGAATTTTAAAGTGAAACGTGTTCAAAATCCTTCACGATTAAAAGATTATTTAGAGATCTACTTCATCAATCGAAGTAAATATTGAACTTTATGATAAATTTATGTAGATTAGTCATTTTAAAAGTCGGTCTAAAGTTTAAAATAAATCTTTCCGCAGTAAATGATGGTTGCTTTAATTAGTTACTTAATCAAAAACTTATTGAATCTGAGTTTTGTGATCACCTCTTAGTAAATATAAATTCAGATTTCAATGCCAACTAAGCCTGAGCTCCAAGCAGGGAATATCCGCACTGAGTTGTCCAGCAATTTTAACAGGGCAGGGCGATCAATGGAATTATTTTAAATTTTTTAATTTCCGGATAATTTCCTACATCGTATTAACTTACTTTTCTTCAATGGCCTTCGAATGTGGGCAACACAGCTAAATATCAATCATATGCAGATAATCCAAGAAATGATACATAAATTAAAAACCATAAATATAATTAATATAGTTAATTAATCGGAAATTAATACATCCTTCATATGAAATCATTGCCAAACAGTATTTCCTCCAATGTCGTGGCGTCATGCCATAGAATACCTGGCCTCCAATTTTTTTAGAAATTTCCAAAATACGTTAATGATTTCTGTGGCTTGTACCAATATGACCAATTGAGTGTAAAATTTCTACAATGCCATGCAAAATTGCATAAAAATAATGTGAATGGAAATGAATAATTCGTTCCCCTTGCCATAATCAATGACGTTGCGAAAATTCAAATTTTACATTTTAAGCTGATCTTTAAAAATGAGCGCTTGCTTGATTACATACATCTATGCTTCTATGTTCATATTTAAGTTAAAAAATATATTCTATTCCTATGTGCCAAAATCAAATTTGTCTATTCATATAAATTAACATCAAATTAGGTTTGCTCATTATAATATCGTTGATAATATTTTTCTGATTTACCAAATTTCACTTTTGACAAATTTTACCGCAGATTTTTTGTCTGTTAATAAGCAATACTGCCTATGCTTACCTTGAACTTGGAGTTTGCTATGCACCATTTTAATAGCAGACAATACGCCGTTTGTAATTTGATCGATTTGTACTACTCCTGGATTGTAGTAACAAACAAAATGACTAAATCCGTTAAAATACACACCTTTGGTTATGGTAAAGATCATAAAATCGATAACATGTATTTTAAGGTAAGTCATCGCGAAATATACTCGTATATATAGGAGCTAATTTTTGGCGCCTGAGCGCACCCGTGCTCGTAAAATAAATGATAGCCCGCTAGCCCCGGCCGCAGTAACCCGCAGTCCACCCGTAAAAATTTATGTTCTCCTACATAATTGTTCAATTTAGACGCAAGAGTTAAAAATTGTTTTTTGAGCAAACTAAAATAAGAAATCAATGGGAGGTATAGGCCTAATAACTTCTGCAACAAAAATTGTTCCGTTTGTACAGAAGCTTAAATAAAGTCAGACAAGAAATGGAAATATGACAAATTTTATAATGCACTAGCCAGTGTTTCATCACGCCCGACCGCACCCGGCCGAATCCAAGTCCCGCAAAACACTAAAATGAGCAAATTGTCAGAGTCAGCAGCATACAGGTCTATGATAAAATTCTATGTACACTAAATAATAATATTACAAATTCGATTCAGAAATTGATCTATAATTTATAAGGGTACGATTAAAATGGATTGATTCAGGAAATATTGTAACAGAAGATCAAAAACAAGATAACAAGTATTTTTAGAAACCAAGTTGGTGTGCATGAAGATCCACTGAATTTGATTTTTAAATTGTTAAGACATCTAATAATTTCACACCTTGCAATAGTTCAGAAAGAAATTTAATGAATTGTGTTGCTTCGGAAGTTTGAATTTAAAGAACACCTTTTGCTGTTTCTAGCCTTTGCAAAAGGATTTTGGCTAAATCAAACATAATATTTAAGGTGAAACCATGGCAATTCGCCAATTGCAGCAAGCTAATTAAAATGATGATAATTTTATAAATGTATATAATCAATTTAAACAACTTAGTGATGCAAAATCATTCCTTAGAATTCTGTTTTATTCAAGTAAATTTGCTAAACTGACGATGTTAAAGTTAATGATATAATATGTCCTTATTCAATGCTTTTGTAAACATTTCTATGTTAATATACAATGACCTTACCACAGACTTCGTGACGAAATTGGAAACAATACATCATCTGATTGCGATTAAATCAATCAGGACATGATTTTTCAATTGAAATATATCATTTGATTCTGGATGAAAATGTACGCCTCATGCAAAAAATTGGCGATTGGTAACAAAGCCTAAAATCTCAAATGCTGACATTCAAAATTTTCATACAAATAATTTTAAGCAATTTTAATTATGGAAAACCTACTGTGAATTTCATTTGAACAGGAAAGCTGATTAATTGCATTAAGAAATAAACTTAAATTCCCGAAATATTTGATAATCTATTTCCTTAAAACAATTGAAAATTCAGAAAAACATTGTTAATTTAATTTTCATCGTTTTTAGGAGCTTCATTAATCATAATAAAAAAATGCATATTAATGTAATTCAATTTACAAAGCCATCGTCAGTAAAGTGTTTGATAATATTTCCGCTCTATTTCCTAGACTTTATAAAAATAAATAAAAGTTTTAAATAAAGGTAGATTTAATTTACATATGAAATCTTTCTAGTGTTTAAGCTCGATTGTAAGGATTGTATCAAATTCTCTCAATAGTTTTTAAAATATTTGATCTTGAAATTTTGCATAATATTTTCAGTTTCAAAATTTTCCTCATTTTATTAGATGATTGGAAATGCTAGAACTGGTCTCATGTTCTGCAGTTCTTCTACATAAAATATAAAAGGCTTAAAAATATTAAGTTTTTATTGAATAAAATCGTAACATAATAGTAATAGCAACATTATCGTAAATCAACATAAACATTCATGCACAATGCAAAGCCTTTATGCATGCAACTTTCAGTGAGGGCCGGCCTTAGCTTGCGCGTGGCCCGGTGCAAAATATGATATATAAGTAAACTTAAAAAGTAATGATAAAAACGTCCCTGTTATTATGATGTGGATTTCGGATCTTACTTGTTAAGAAAATATATAGCTTTGAAAAATATATCATTTTTGCTCGATACTACAATTATAGATCATTGTATATAATTTCATCCCAACAGTTTAAGATATCGGTTCTAAATCAAAGAAGTGATTTCAGAAAGTGTATACACTGCAATTTGAGGATATTACAAACATATTATGCATTTTGAAGACAATTATAGATTTTAGAAAATATATTAATCCTTTAGTATTTTAAAGTATCTTTAAGCCACTTAAAAGAAATTAAGTGTTTGTAGAACAATTTTGAACCAAGGTCTCTTTAAGTCACCCCTTAAAGCAAATCAGGTTTTGAAAACCCATCTAATACTTTAATTATGTATAATGATTGTTTCAATAACTTTAAAGTATAAACAAGATAATTTTTGGAACTCTATATATTTTGTTATCAGTTCTTTGGGTTTGTTGTATGCATGCACAAAATGGTCTGAATTTTATAGTCAAATTTTACTACGTCCTGTGCTTAAATATTTTAATTACTATCAATAACGAAATAATAGAAGCTTGCTTCTCGTCACTGTATATAATAATACAATTACTATTATTATTGTTTTTAATAATACAATGAAATATAACATAGTGTAGAAATTAATATAATTATAATTGCGAAAATACATACATATATACTATATATATACATATACAGTAGAGTCACATAAAAATGGAATAAATCACATTTTCCACTTTTGTTATTAATATTTTTGTTTCAAAAACTTCAAATATTTTGTGGAATCCTCAAAAATAGACAATCGAAATAAAATTCTCTTCCGAAGTTTTGTGGAATCCACAAAAATATTTTACAAGTGAAACAACAAATTCGAGCATTTTGTGGAATCCACAAAAATAGACAATCGAAAAAATTCTCTTACAGAAACGACTAACACTTATAAATTTACTTAGCAAATGCTTACTATAGTAAACCAATTACTAAGTACAAAA
>CABFPE010000892.1:20162-30865 GCA_900660155.1 Hofstenia miamia | reverse complement strand
GCAATGGTCCATAACCAAAGATGAACATATTCTAATGGTCAAGCATGATCCTAGCAAATTTCTCAATGACCTTACTGTACAGCAGAGAGTTTTGGTCAACAGCCACAATAAAGATGTCCTTTCATTGATGAAGTGGTGCCTCACAGAGATGTTCACAAAGGAGGAGTTGGTCATTCTACAGTCCCTGGGGCGACATGTTGCTCTGGACGTAGAATGCACCACTTCCTGCGTACAAATCTCCATGCAACAGATCGAATGCCTACGCCAAAAGGGACTCTGAGGAAAGTTCTGGGATACTATCAAGGATGCCTGCATAAATTATCTGGTAATGATAGGGACTGCCACTCTAGCCTCCCCTGCAAAGTTCAGTGAGATGGAAAAGAAGATAAAAACTTCAAATCTTTTATGTATCCCACTGCCTACAATTGAAACCCTGTTGATCCAGCCCAAATGGAAAGTAAGAAAGCCCAAAAAGAAGGTTGCTGCTCATTTATCTGATCACATTAACTTTGTAAACAGTAAACAAGAAGCGATCAAAGCCAGTAGAATGGGTGAGTACAAAGTTGTAAGAGAGAAACTCATAGCAGGAGGAAATCCCAAGCGAGTATTCATTGATGGCAAACTCACCATAACAGATATTTTTACGTGTGGATTACCAATCCATATGCAATTACAAGTGATCCAGGAAAGACTCACCACACTGCAGCCTCGTGTGCTTATCCTCTTCCAAGCAGCTGGCAATTTGATGTGGGTGAACAATGTTGAAACTGTTACTTGGTACTACAATGTTACAAAGAGGATTGAGATCATTACAATGATGAGAGCCAACATGTCCAACCCAGAGGAGATGACACTTAGTCAAGTCCAAGAATACTGCTCACTGTTTATTGATCACATGACTACCATGGGATCCCTGAGACAGGTATTTATACATTTCTACCCCAATACCGAGATTAGTGCGGAAGATGCCCATACGTCTGACACCTACGCAATGATGACACTAATGATCACCCTCAAGGGTCTTTGGCTTTATGAATGGTTCTATGATACATTTACAAGGCAGTTGAATAATCTTAGGAGGAATTGTCCTGTCAGTAACCAGTCTGTGACTTAAGGACAAAGTAGTAACTCAACGAGAAGTACTCAAGCAGATCACATGAGAGGCACACTATGCTGAAGTTCAAACATGGGATGGTGATCTAGTGATGAAGATGATAGTGGCCACCCAAAAACATTGTATCTGGGCCAGCCCTTCAACTGCTATTTGAAAATTAATTTGAGCAAGGGGGGCATGTAGAGTTGCTCAGGGACTTTTGTCGATTTTATTCTTTAAAATTTATTCTGTATTTCTATGTCACTATGACGTCTAGGTGCTTATTATTGCTCAAATTGAATTTTGCGAGGGAAAAGAAATTGATCATGTTAAACTATGTTGACATCTGATTATTGTAAACAAAGGCAGGTAATAGTTAAACATTTGTATAAAACCTGAGAGAACTGTATCAATAGCTTAATAGATTTTATCTACTCTCAACTGCCATCTTTACCATTGTATTTTTATTTATTTATTATCTGAATGAAACTTATTGCTTAAGATTGGCAACAATTCGGGAGTGCTTTCACTAGCACGGGGCTACAAGTTGCTTCTGGAGGTCTGTTGATTACCCAGTCCAAATTGTGGACTCATTAAGTTATGTATATGGTTATGTATAGGGAAATAATAAATCTCTCTTTTGTAGTTCAACACGTACATGCACTTATACAACCTAACACTGTGATGATACCATGCCATTGGCTAACACGAATATCTGGGAATTACAGATTATTTAATAGTGATCTGAGAGATAACAATGAAAATGAGAACTTGTATTTTTCGATGTGAGATAGAAATTAAACAAGTGAGACAAATATGGTAGCACCAGTCAATAGGTTAAGCACTTTACTTTTGGATGCTCCACTTCGGCTGGAAGCCATAGGAATTGGTCATCTTGGAACACCTCACTCTGTTTGATTAGTCTGGTATCCATGTCAATCTGAATGTTCCTAATTGTCTCCGCGCTTGCTAACTCGATATCCTCTATTCTTTTTGTTAACAAACCAATTTCCTCTCGTAGTAACTTCTCTGTTTCGTTGTTCTTTCTTAGAATTTCCATTATTTCCGGGGTTCCTGGTTCAGACGACGATTCATGTCTTGTCGACTCTGGGGTTTGTGTGGCTTCTGAGCTTCTTGGGTAGGATGACGATCGTGTCGTCATAGGGGTGGTGGTTTTTGGTGTCGCCTTTTTTGCGCTTCCTTTTTTGCTTTTATTATTTGTCATCTTTTCTAATGTTGTAGTGGCATTCCATTCGGTTTCGATTCAAGGATCTAATTTGCACCTGTTGCGGTTGAAATCTTTCTGCCTTTGCTGACTTCTCATTTTTTAGTCGCTGCTCCGTTGCTTCCTCTTCACTTTTCTTTGAGTAGTTAAGTCTTTAAAGAAGTATCGCTGTATTGTTTCCTCTCCGTTGACTTTGTTCTTTAGTTGTCACGGTCGCCATGTAACAAATACTGATAGCCACCATAGGCGTGTTGATAACTAACCCTATTTTAGATCCAAATTAATTGCCTATAAGAGACTAAAACGAGACCATGTTAATTGTATTTTATCTATATGTAGGTTAGAGGCTGCCATAGTTTGTAGTTGTCTTTTTAGTCTGTCTGCAGCTAGTGTTGTGTCCTTTTTATGTGTCAGTCATTATCGTGAACAAGTTTTAACTAAATGTAGAAAGCTGCTTTATTTTTATATTAACTGTTTTTAATTAGTGCAGCTAGTGTAAGGTTGCAATACACTATCTTATTCATACACTAGATTAGTACGTATTGAGAGTGAGAATTAAGCAATTAGTGACTGGTATTTATTGCACCATAAGTAGGGCACACATAACAAAACTCTTTCAATGAGATTGAGCTGAGTCGCAGCAGATGGAACAATGGATGCGGATAGATGGAAACAATCAAACTGTTGGACTGCAAACTGTCTTTGTGATGCAGCTTTGGGCAAGCGTGCCTGCTGCACTCTTTCTTGTTATTACTTTCAAAGATGCTACCTAAATAGTAGTGGTTGTTACACTAGCTTGGAGTATTAATTAAGTTAATTCTATAGTTATACAACAGTGAAAGAAAGGCAAGAGTGAACATACACATTACCTCGTGAGTTGCAATCTGTATCTGGTTGAATCTAAACTATACTAAGTTATTATGCACATCCTTCACCTGGGTGATGATGCTACATGGCGACTGTGACAGGACGCACGATCCTAGTGAATAGTGTTTAAGATAGATTTCTTCCACTCACGCTTAGTTTGACATCCCTTTTGTTCTCTTTATTCTAAACTTGGAGATTGGCATAATTACTTTGCGATCTACAGGAGCAATGCTTGGAGATGTACTCCAGTCGCACTGGAACTGTAGATGTTGGAAAGTTCTTTCACTGTTAAATCTCTTCTTATCTTTTTACTGCTGGATACTGTTACAGTAGTTAAGACGGACACGATCCCGTGCCAATGGGACACTCTAATGGGACACCCTACCTATACCGATTTGCCATTTGGAAATGTAGCGATTCTATTAGGCGCCATCTAGTGACGAAATATTTTTGACATAGTTAAATTGAACAAATTAATTTTTTGACGAAGTTTTATTTTTGATTTCTAGAATTTTGGCAAAGTGATATAATTGGTGACAAGAAACATTTTGACAAAACTAAATTGAACAAATTAATTTTTTGACAAAGTTTATACTTTTGATTTCTAGAATTAGGCAAACTGATATTTTTGTTGCCAAATTTCACTTAAGTGTCCATGATGTAACAATGTTTTAACATGCAAAAACATGTTTCAAGGAAAACAATTCATAGATCCAAAACCCAAATATTTCAAATGAAAAATGACGTGTTATTTGCATTAGAGCATGTTTCCAAGCGCATTAATATTGATCAAAAACAAATATACAAGAGGTGAAAAACAACAATTTCTTAGGAATTGTGTATAAATTGTAAAAGTGTACATTACACAATGACTCGGAGCAATGAATTTCAATAAAATATCTAATGACGCTGTTGTTCTATATAATTTGTAAAAATGTAAGTCATTCCGCATAATATGAGCATTTGTGATAAAAACTCAAATATGATTGGTCAAGGTTTGACATTGCTGAGCTTCAAAATAGTCACTGCTCAAATTATTTATTTTTTAAACCTATAGAAAGCAATCATTATTGTGCTATACATATATCATTATTGTAATTTCATGCCGCATATTCAAGAAATATTTTCATGTAAACTTTTAATATTTTAATATGCGCTGCATCAAGTAAAAATTAATGGTAAATGCATTTTAATATCACTTAATCATTGCTTGGTTGGTATAACGCCATGAGGAAATTTGTAATGTACTATTTTGTAACGCGCATTCGTAATTTATTATAATGCTTTGACTGTATAATACAAATTGAAATTTCAAAAAAGCGCTAATCAAAGTGAGAAGGGATTGCCAAGATTTTATTAGCAGAGATTCACCGTAAATTCATTTCCCCATTGCATAAAAAAATATCTCTAATTAATAAACAAGCATTGTTTTCCTCTATCAAGATTATAAAAAGCATTATAAAACTTAACTATTTACAAAATTATTTCCGAGTTTCAAAGGATTTTCACTGATTACTATCATCCAAATATATATATATATATATTTCAAGCTTCAAATTTTAACTGGTTATGCATACCAATAAATATTTTTTGGGTGGACTTCTCTATTTTCAGTAATAAAAAATATTTTTCGAACGCCTGAAATTTTCTATTACTATTATTTTATGTACACTAGTTCAGCACCTTTAATTTTAGCCGGGCGGTTTTCAAGTTTATACCACCGGGCGAAAATCTTGTACACAAGATGATAAAATATTGTTGTAATAGAAACAGATTATAATGAAGAATTTTATACGTATTGTTTTAAGTATTACTTTGTAGTAGTTTGTTGAATTTGACATTAGAATAAATTTTTTTTACAAAGTTTAACTTTACAAGGATTATGGTGAGTTATTCAAATTGTGTATTAATTTAGATATTTCTTAAGAAATTTACTAAATTTATTTATTCAGTTATCCATTATATGTCTTAGGTTTGTGATGAAATTTTCGGAATCATTTCCTAGCGATGTAATTTTACTTTTTTCACTAAGAATTTTGCCTTAATTATACTTTTAGTATTTTTTGAAGAAACTTTAATTTAATTTTCCGCCCGGCGGTATGATTTCAACTTTTTTTTAAGAAATTTACTTTACCTTTCTTTGTGTTACCATTTCAATTTTATTTTAGGTCTACTGGCTGGCTAAGTCAAGTTCTTGCAAGATTGTTAATGATCTGATTTTTCTTTGGATGTATTCTATATATCCATCCTTGTGTGTATCTTTGAATAACCTTATATGGTTTTTCATTGATGTATACTTTGGGCTTAAAAATATTTATACATTAAAAGGTAACCTTTATTTAATTAAATATTAATTATCCGAAGATTCAAAATTTTTTGATCACTCTTAATGCAATATTGAACCAAAACATTGGCAAGTTGATCCGGTTAGATTCGAACTCACAATGTCTGTACAAGTGTACAGCTGTGTTTATCTTACATCACGAATCAGAAATAGGCGCAGCTTTAAAATTGAGAGCCACGGGTAGGTAGATCTTCCACACCACCCAGGAGGTGTCTACAAGGCGCGTTAGGCTTAACAGAACAAACAGCAGAAGCCTTCACCAAGTGCTGCAAACACATAAAGTTATGACAAAAGAAGGGCAATTGCCCACTCTCCCTCTTAATGCAAAATTTATTGTATGTGGTTGCAACACTTAGTCCTATCACTGCTATGCGAAAAATGTTACCTGCCTACCAGCATTACTGTAATATACCTAAACAGNATATATATATATATATAAATATATATACTAATAACTCCCTCTATGTAGTATGGGTTTTGTGAAAATCCGCTACATAGAGGGACTTGAGTAAAATTTTCCATAGTACATAGAGGGAGTTTGACGTATCTCATGAATGCGCAATTATTTCTTAACACGCGTTTTGGTAGTGATTTATAATTGCAAATGATAAACTTCAACATGATTTCTTTTCCATTTTAATTTTTTTTTAAAAAAAGTGTCAGATATAAAATACTCCCTCTATGTATTTGCAAATATTTATACATCCCTTTATGTAGAAAAAATTCTTTCAAAGAAAATCTTTGGTTAAGAATAAATATCACAACTGTTATTTATGATCCAATTTAGCTAAATTTGGACAAATGAAATGATGTAATTGATTTATTACAATAGAATATTTAAATGAAAATACCCTTCTTGAGCGTGTTGTTTGAATGACACAACACGTTTCAAGGTTGTATTCTAAATGCGAAACTGCTTAATATAATATTGGTTTGTTTATAACCTTATTGATTATAGTTTGATTCCAAAATAAGTTAGTGTCGTTGCATAGTTATGTAAAAACTGAAGGAACATTAATAATTCATACTTAATGGTGTGTATTATGTTTCAGATATAATGACTGATCACTGGTCGAACGAAGAATTGCTACTACAGTTTGCAAACTCAGGTACAATTGTTGAGGAAGAGGCGACATTGACAGAATCACAATGTAATGACCCCAAGGTATACGTTAATGTTAAATTTGAATACTTTTTATTTTTTTAGACAGTGAATACACCAAATTTTTCAAAGCGAGATGTATTTAAGCAAAAAATGAAAAGGCTTATGATACTTAAAAGAAATCTTCGAATGAAGCGATAATCTCTAAATGCAGAAACACCTCAAGAATGTGTTCAACAAAAAGTACGAAAATCTAAAATTCTAAAAAGGAAACTTCGAAAAAAACCTATACAACATAATGTTATAAAAGCTTGCATTAAATGTAACAAGCTCGTCGTGGATATGAGGCATCATGTATATCGTGTTCACAAAGAATTTCCTAGCACTGTGAAACAACTTTTATTTGATTTCTATCGTTCTCAAAACCTAAGAAAGGTGTAGTATTGCGATAAGTGTCTTAAACTCTTTGCAAACAAATATAGACATAAAGCTGCTGAATATTATGGAAATTTTCGTTTAATTAAGGGGCTTACATTGTCATCATTGCCTAGGTGGTTCCAAAAACATTTCTTATCAAACGTGCCTAAAGAATATGTAAAAGCAGTTGATGCTTATAAGGAATTTCTCCAGCCCAAACTCAAAGCAAGGGGAGTTACCAAACAATCCATAAAATATTCTCTTTGTTCAACAATTGCGGATTTTTTTAGGAAATTGTTTATATCAAACCAAATCTTTTCGAAACTGTAATGAACTTATAAACGTGGTTAATGAGCACAAGAAAGAACATAATCTTATGCTTTCATCGATTTTACAACGGTTATCTATTTTAAAATCCTTCATTGTATATCTTAAGCATCACTACAATTTAATTAAGGTTAATACCGATAATGGGCTTGCAGCAATTAAGGAGGTCCGCAAAGATATGTCCAAATCTGCAGCAAGGGAAAACATAAAAATAAAGAAAAAAGGTTCAATGAAGTACCTTCTCTGAATGCGATGAAAACCGCAATTAAAGAGGTTTCTACCCCATGATATTTTGCGATCAATGGTTTTTTTATTGTTCAGAGCCATTTGAGCTGTAGGCCTGGGCCTCTTCTTTCCCTGACTTGGGAAGAAGTACATCAACTGGAGAGGGGCAAAGAAATTACAAAGACTGATATAAATTCCCTGTAAAAATTTTACTCTCCTGAACAAATGGAATATGTTAAAACTTTGAAATATTCATTCAGAGAACATTTTAAGCATGAAGTACCACTAGTTTTCGGAAATAAAAACGGAAACATCTGTACCACTATTTCACTTCAAATAAAAAACAATGATTGCAAAATATGTCCCACAATTTAATATTTTAAACTAACCCAACCTCTGTCAGAAAATTTTGGGAACGTGAAGTGTTATGCAACAATAATGTTAATGATGATGAGAAACAGGACAAAGTGAATATTTACAAAGTACATTCCAGAATTTAACAGGATTTTATCACAACACCTCCGAGAAAAAGAGCTAAAAAATCGAAATAACTTGTTTTGTTTGTGTGCATTGTAATCATGTTCATGTATTTATTTGATGGTTTTTAAAAATTTGTAGCATTCGCAACTATATATTTTTGTCTTGCGTGTTTTTAGACAATATTGTAAATAGTTAATAGATGTATAAAAATTTGTCTACATAAAGGGTGTTATAAATATTTAGGCCTACAAAGAGGGAGATATAAAGAGAAAAATTGTACATCCAGGGTGGTATTAGTATATATATATATATATATATATATATATATATATATATATATATATATTGTGACATAATCCATCAAACTATCATGATTGGTCAAGATAAGAGGAAAAGAATGAAGAAACAAAGACTAAAATTATTATTGATTATAATGATTAAAATGTAAATCATGATAGGATTGATTATTTTCACTTTGTAAATGTTTTGTGCAATTATATTTAAAATTATACTCGACGGTATTTGACAAAACAAAAGATGGTCAAACAGCATAGTCAAATTAAAGCTGACGTTGCGTAAAATTAACAGAAATATTAAAGCGAGGGAAAAACTGTCAACAAGAAAGAATAGCAGGTACTTGTCGAGTGTTTAATTGTTTATCACTAAGTGCTATAAATATAATGAATCGGATGTAATTATTGATGAGCAAATCTACTTTGGATTCGTTTTCTATTGTCAGGTTATTTTATATATTCTGATGGAAAGCTAAACGTCTACGAGCTAGGGTAATTGTATGGTGGTTCCCACATCCGGTTAAAGGTATGCTGGAGCAGCCTCCTAATAGCTATTCCACAGCGGGGAGGGCGACAGCTGTAGTTACCTGGTGTGCTCTTAGGTTACGGATAGGTATAGGAGTTTTTTACCGTTATAGCTTTCCTAATTGTCATTGCTTGTCCGATAGTGTTATCGCAGCCTGTAGGTTTTACATGTCAATTATTTTACCGATGAACTCAAGTTATTTATTACATTCATTATATTACATGCCGATTGATGGCTTAATAGTGTTTACATTTAAACGGTTATTACGATTGTATTTTGATATTCTATTACACATAGTTTATTTAATAGTCATTACATGTTGCTCAACGTTTTATACAGTAGACCTTCGACCGACTTCTAGTTATCGTTTTCTGCTGACGGCATTGATTGTTTACATGTATCAAGGGCTATTAGATATATATTTATATGTAGGGTTATTACATGTAGGGCCTTATAATAAGCTAGTTCAGCGGCAAGGTTGCACAGCTTCATTTATTGCATTAGTTCGTAATAACAAAAACAATCAATGCACTAAATTCTTAAGTAGTTGCCAATCCCATTACACTGAGTTCGCTATTCACATTACCATTCCGTTGTTGTTCTCTATCTCACATTGGCAGTTCCATTGGTAAGATGCGGCTGGCGGATGTGTTCCTGGAAATGCACGTTTACTCTTGAGTGTCGATCCTGTCTTCCAAACTCTCTGCTTTACCTAAATAAGTTGAGTTAATTAAGTAGCTACAAAGGCTCTTGCATATTAAATTAGTTTAATAAACCGCACACTTATTATAAAGGAGAGAAAACGGAAAAGTGTCAACTCTGATTAGTGGTTAATCTAAGAAAAGTAATAGCTTTCTCTAAATAACACCCTCACGGTGAGTTGGCATGATTCTACATGGCGACCGTGACAGGCGCTTAAAGAGCGTGCACAAAGGAGAGAAAACAGATGGTGTAAAAGTTAACGAAAGTGGATAAAAAGTTACGAACAAGAATTATACTACGAGCTTATGAGTGGGTTAAGATAGTTGTTTCTTCTCACTCAAAATAAAGAAGCAAACAAGCAAAAAGATGATCAGCAGAAGTGACCATGAGTACACATACTGGTGAGGGATGCCATTATACAATTGCCTTTAGTAATTATGAAAATGGTAAATTCAAGAAAAAAGCAAAGAACTAGAGCCAAAACTCAAAGGACACCCCAAAACCAAACAACCCCAGCAGTTGTTAATACATCCGCATGAGAGGCAATACTTCCGAAATTTACGGGGAGAGTGGACAGCTATTCGCCTACATTTAAGGAGTGGATCCAAATGTTCGAGATGAGCATGAAGGAAAGGAAAGTCATACAAAAACAGGCAGCGGCACGATTTCCTCTATATCTAGGAGGTGCAGCTTACCAGCATTACTTAGTGTTGGATTTAGAGACTAAATCGGAGTATAAAAAATTGATTGGAGAGTACCAACGATATTATGATGATGAGAGCTTCAAAAGCCAATATCGAATGTTGCTAAATAGTTTAAGAATGAACAAACGGGAAGACTTACGCAATTATATGTCACAAGTTGAAAGACTGTTGAAACTTAGTTCGAGAGAGAGCACATATTCTAAATATGATTTGTTTTCTCACATATGTAAAGGATTACCAGAACCGATCCGGCAACAATTTGAAATTAAATGTGATGCGGACGACTCTCTGGAAAGAATGATAAGGAAAGGTTTGGGAATCCAGGTGATGATGGAAAACAATGCTCGAATAAATGAGAAATCGTCAACAACAAAAGTGATACCAACAATAGGTAGTGG
>CABFPE010000892.1:5229-17051 GCA_900660155.1 Hofstenia miamia | reverse complement strand
GAAGAAGACTTATTGGAGGATGAAGACGAGTTGGAACAAGAAGAAGGAATAAAAGAAGATACTTTAAATTAGAGGGAGCGCCACCTCCAGTAAAACTTGCGCCTGTGTTGATTGTAACAGACCTGATTAAGACTAATACAATTACGGTTGTAATAAATAGAGTGATGGTTAAAGCAACTATAGATACGGGAGCGGTTATATCCATTATTACCGATGAATGTGCGGCAAAGATAGGAATTGATAATAAAAGGTTGGAAAATGAAAAGAGCAGATTACTCAATGCCTCAGGAGATTACATTGATACAAAAGGAAAAATATTGGAAGTACTGATGACGGCACTACATAAAAATGCAGATTTTTGGACAGCATTGCCGGAATACCAGAGAGATATAGAAAAAGTGGATGGTGAAAAGAAACAGTTTCAGTTCATGTCACATAATGAATACGCCAAACTACCTGAAATCAATATGGATAAAAAAGGGAATGTGATAATGCCGATAATAATTAAGGAAGAGATATCCGAAAAAGATATAATCGAAAAACAAATAAGAGACAAAATGAACAATGATGACTGGTCACTGGGAAAAGAAGCTAAGAGTTATTTTCAGCAATATAAGTGGAAATTAAATAGAAATGGACTTTTGTATATAGAAGGAAAGACGCTAAGAATAGCGATCCCTGAATATTACAAAAGGGAATTAGTTCGGAAGATACACGAAAATGGACATTTGGGTATAATACAAACGGAAAACACCTTTAACGCTCGATTTATAACTACAAGCATTCGAAGGACAGTGGAAGATGTTATTAACAAATGTAATACATGTCTGATAAATAATAAGAGTCATTTCCTGGTACAAATTGCTCTGCTTGAGAAAATTATAGCAACAGCACCCAACAAGATTGTTCATGTGGACTTGGAAAAATTGTCTCAAGATGATGAGGGTTACCAGTACATATTGGTATTAGTTGATAACTTTACAAAATACGCTCGAATGATACCGTTAGACTCGACAACTGTGAAAGTAGTAGCGGATAAAATCATGAAGGAATGGATCTGAAAATTCGGACCAATGGAAATAATAATATCAGATAGGGGCGTTCAATTTGAGAGTAAACTATTCGAAGAAATGACTAAACTGATGGAGATACTAACAGAGAAGACAACCGCATATCATCCACAAGCGAATGGGGCAGTGGAAAGATTGAATAGAACGATGATAAAATTGATAAGAGTATTAACTTCAAGAGTTGGAGGAAGAGATTGGAGAGAAATATTGGAAATAGTCGAATACATTTATAATACATCGGTACATTCGACAACAGGGATGACGCCATATAAAGCAATGTATGGTAGAGAGGCGGCAACGCCGATATCAATGCAATATCACACATATTCCGAAAAGCCAGATAATGAATGTATAAGAAAATTAAAAGATCAGATAACTGGAATCCACAAAGCCATGTGCCATAATACAAGGAAATCGGCAATAAGACAAGAAAGAAACTTTAATAAAAAGATATATGGTGAACCACACAGGGTAGGGGACAAGGTTTACGCGTACACTTTAATGAGAACACAAGACGTGAATCAAGTGAGAAAACTTAAAACACAGTGGTCAGGGCCGTTCACAGTTACACAAGTACTACCCAATAATAATTATAAATTGCATGACGGACGAATACTACATTTTCAAAATTTAAAACGTGCAACAGTAAATATAGAACAAGTAACTCTTGATAAAAATGCGGAGTTTAAAATTGTACAGGTTGACGATGGTACATATGCTGAGATGGACGATTTGGATAGTGTGCATGAAGAAGAATTTCAAGATGAATACAGACCCGAGAAGGGGGAGCCTGAAGTTGAAAGAAGAGTAATGCCCCAGAGGGCAGCGAAAAATAAATTGAAATATGACCCAGAAATATGGGATATTAATTTAGTAACTGAATTTAGGAAACATGAAACGAACGGAAAGATCACCGATGAAATCAAGGAGGGTGAGAAGAAGGAGAACCCCGCAGACTGATCGTCAGATAAAGGACGTGAGGACAGTGGAAATATCAACGAGCTCAACTAACAAAATTAGATCTCCGCAATCTGATTGCCAAATAAAGGGCATGACGAGGGAGAATTCACCCAGCAATAAAAGACGAAGAGTGAGAAGAAGAGCTCCGCAGTCCGATTACCAATTAAAGGGTATGACGACGGAGCAGATGACACCCAGCAATAAGAGACGAAGAATACGGAGGAGGTCTCCTCAATCTGATTACCGAATAAAGGGTATGAGGATGGAGACAATACAAGAAAAGTCACCCTCTACCAAATGTCAATTAATGGGCAGGCGGGCAAATGAGGGCCATCTACAAGATACTGATCGCCAATTAAAGGGCGTGAGGTTGGAAACACCGAATTATGCACACTCCCCTTCAACATCCAGTAGTACTCAATGCCAATTAAAGGGCAAAGAGGAAATAGCATCAACAAGTACTCAAAGCCAATTAAAGGGCGGCGAGGAAAGTTGGGATATACAACCTATAAGTGATGACTCAGATATGGATACTTCGCAAATACCGTCAACGAGCTCAATCCCCACGACAACAAGCTCAGGAATATTTTCATACAGGCAAACGTCAACAACAACGAAATCGTCGCGATCGGAAGAGAGAGAGAGCCGCATGACCAAAATAGGAAGAGATCGAATACATCCCTATTTTATAGCAAATAGAAAGATGAGATACAATGCATATGATAATCTGTCGCCAGAAACGAAAAGGTTGATAAGAAATAGCACTTCCACCAAAGAAAACGAGAGTTACGCAATTCCAATAGTCATCGATAAGAAGAATCGTCCAACTTGTAATACGATAATAGCTTACACAGGGGACATGAAAGAACAATTTAACAGACCATACTTCAAAAGCACAGTCCACATTACATTCGATGAACAGTTCACGATGAAGGACGTACAAAAGCTAACCAAAAACAAAGATAAGATCATAACTGAATGTGAACAAGTAAACCTAGATAAGAAGCATCTCACGATAGTCTATTTTGTGAAAGATACTGAAATAGCGTCAAAAAGGCTGCAAACTAACATAGAGGACACTCTCAAGATAGCTAAAAAACACAAGACGAGGGTAATAATAGTCGTAACACAGAAATCAGAAGATTTGCCGAAATGTATAAAAGAAATGGAGATTAAGTTAGATAATTTGTTTACGTTGGATAGCGGTACAATGAAAATATCGGAACTGATAAAAGTGGACTTACAAATTAACGAAATAGCACCGGCAGAGAGAATTATGGTAGAACCTAAAATTGCAATAGACATGTACTACCAAACACGCACTATGGAATTGCTGGGAACAACCGAAAATTTGGAAGAAATTGGAAATGTATTCTTGAAGTGCAGTATGAATCAAACACCTGAGCATTTGGAAAAAATAGCGACAGTATGGTCCGAAATTAAAGCAGAAAAGCCTACGCATGAAGAGTGGCCGAGGATAGATATAAGATCGCCAACCAAGAAGTATCATAAAAGCACGGAAGCCATATTATACGAAATTAGGAGAGCTTACGAAATGGAGGCCAAAAGAAACTTTAAAACTCAAATGTTTGAAGAAATCAATGCGCCAGAGATCAGAGCAAGAACAGCTATTTGGGTACTAGCAATTGCATTAACATACAACGATAAGCTGGTACTGCCGATGATGAGAAAGGAGCGGCGACAGATAGCGCGACAGAAAAAATTTGAAATCGCCGTGGCACCGATCCCTACAAACATTAAGCAATGGCTACTACAGAATGTAGAAATATTACCGCTGTCCCCCACGAAGAAAGTACAGCAGAGGTTCGAAAAACATTTCACAAGATTGTTGGTACAACAACACACATTGGGAAGACCTAGTATAATCGAGCTAGCGAACAAAACAGGTATCTGTCCAAGTGAGATCGAAATTCTAACCGATGAAACAAAGAAGTACATGTGGGGTGCCACTTCTAATACAAAACTTAGAGCACTAAAATTTCAACCATGGCTAACAACTCGAAATTTGATCAGAAGGGAGCATGCGGAAACGTTACAAACGATAAAAATGGTGGAAGAAAAGAAAATTCACGAGGTAATAACAAAGGAGATAAGAAAATATCTGAAAAACTATCCTCAGTGTGCCTACACCAAAATTATTAAACGTTCAGAAACCATGCGCAAAGAAGGAAAAAATTGTCCTATTGAAATTATTGAGATGGTAAGCAAAAGCAAGGAAGAAATTCTGCTAGAAGAGAAGCTCTTACAATCAACCGACATAGCATTAACACCAAACACACAACGAGTAATTGATAAAGTCAATCTAGAGAAATGGGGTGAACAAGAACCTAGTGAGCTATCATGGGTTGATACAGATGATGAAAGACTACTAGTAGAAATTACGGTGCGACGAGAACGGAAGAATAATATAGTACAAAGAATCTTTGGTGAAGTGTATGAACGAGAGACCAAATCATTAATTAAAGTGCTGTGTACCAAAGCGTTCACTAGGCAGGAGATCGATGAATTACTAGAACCACAAAATCAAATTGCAGTGGATATAGAATGTATTACTTCGAAAATAGTAATAAAGCCTGAAATTGCACAGAACTTGATGAAAAATGGTCTAACGGATACTTTCTGGGAGAACATCAAAAAGTCTAAAAACAATTATCCTGCAACATTTGGCATGGCCACAACGGCTGAGATGCAAGGCACATATGAAGCTATTGAGGAAAAAACGATGACAACAATATTAAAATGTACGCCACCACCGACAATCTTTATACCGATGTTGCTACCAACTTGGCGACTAAAAGATAAGAAAGCGATCAAAGCCATGTGGCATGAAGAAAACACGTACGTCAACAGTAGACAAGCAGCCGAAAGAATCGTTAACGATGAACATTACAAAAAGTCGAAAGACATCTTAGTGAAAAATGATAATAAAGAAAGAGTTTTTATAGAAGGACAAGTAACACCTTATGATCTCTACAAAGAAGGAGAACCGATATGTAGACAGATTAAGAAAGTCCGTGCAGAAATCGAAAAAAGATCTACACAAACCGTAATATTATTCTCAGGGATTAACGACATTGTGTGGGGAGAACTTTGGAGCTCGCAATATCGATACTACGACGTAATGAGAAGAGTCGAAATCATTACCATGGTAAGATTAGGAAAGAATGAACTGGAGAATATTACTGAAGAAGAAGTCTTAGAGAATATTAGTGCGTTCTATGATGAGGCGTCAATATCTAAATCGTTGAGATCAACTTACGAATTTTTCTACCCAAACACTACGATCCACCCAGATTTGGCGCATACCAGTAGAATAGACGCAATTATGACGTTGATGATAGCAATAAAGGGTATGAAACTATACAGAAAACATTACGATATATTCAACGAGAAATTAAATGAACTACGTAGTATGTGCACAATAGCAAAATCTCTAAAGAACCCGTCATTCTTGAGACACAAGAAGATGCTAATGACAGAGAAAGACGTCATGCTAAAAATCACAAAAGATGAGGCGTATGAAAACGTTACGTGGGAAATGAAAGAAGCCAGTGAGATAATCAAAAAGGCGTCCCGAGATGGTACATGGAGAAAGAGTGGTCATCCTTAATTAGCTACGCTGGAGGGGGAGTGTTACATAATCCATCAAACTATCATGATTGGTCAAGATGAGAGAAAAAAGATGAAGGAAACAAAGACTAAAATTATTATTGATTATAATGATTAAAATGTAAATCATGATAGGATTGATTATTTTCACTTTGTAAATGTTTTGTGCAATTATATCTAAAATTATACTTGACAGTATTTGACAAAACAAAAGATGGTCAAACAGCGTAGTCAAATTAACGCTGACGTTGCGTAATCTAGCAGAAATATTAAGCGAGGGAAAAACCGTAAACAAGAAAGATTAACAGGTACTAGTCGAGTATTTAGTTGTTTATTACCAAGTGCTATAAATATATTGAACAGGATGTAATCAATGATGAGCAAATCTACTTTGGATTCATTTTCTTTTGTCAGGTTATTTTATATATTCTGATGGAAAGCTAAACGTCTACGAGCTAGGGTAATTGTATGGTGGTTCCCACATCCGGTTAAAGGTATGCTGGAGCAGCCTCCTAATAGCTATTCCACAGCGGGGAGGGCGACAGCTGTAGTTACCTGGTGTGCTCTTAGGTTACGGATAGGTATAGGAGTTTTTTACCGTTATAGCTTTCCTAATTGTCATTGCTTGTCTGATAGTGTTATCACAGCCTGTAGGTTTTACATGTCAATTATTTTACTGATGAACTCAAGTTATTTATTACATTCATTATGTTACATGCCGATTGATGGCTTAATAGCGTTTACCTCTAAACGGTTGTTATGATGGTATTTTGATATTCTATTACACATAGTTTATTTAATAGTCATTACATGTTGCTCAATGTTTTATACAGTAGACCTTCGGCTGACTTCTAGTAACCCTTTTCCGCTGACGGCATTGATTGTTTACATGTATCAAGGGCTATTAGATATTTATATATATGTAGGGTTATTACATGTAGGGCCTCATAATAAGCTAGTTCAGCACCACTTCATTTATTGCATCAGTTTGTAATAACAAAAACAATCAATGCACTAAATTCTTAAGTAGTTGCAAATCACATTTCAATGAATTCACCTAGACTCAGAAAACTGAATGCCGTTAGGTCTATTCCTCAAACACAGCGTTCCTATCTTAATGAAACATTAAAATTTGTAAAAATGGTCTCAAGCATGTTTTATTGTTGTATCATTTTGGTCTTCCAAACTCAATGTGTTTGCGAAAAAAGTTGAGTTAATTAAGTAGCTACAAAGGCTCTTGCTTATTAAATTAGTTTAATAAACCGCACACTTATTATAAAGGAGAGAAAACGGAAAAGTGTCAACTCTGATTAGTGGTTAATCTAAGAAAAGTAATAGCTTTCTCTAAATAACCCCTATCCGTAGGTGTTGGCGGGTAAAACTGGGTACTGTCAAATAGATTGAATGTCCGCACATCACTAAGGTATATTCCAAATGTTTCCCACTTTTTGTTATTGAAAGCAATTCGCCGATTATACAAAGTTCTTTTCTCAAATTAGTATCTTCACACTTGTTGCTGTAATCGATTGTTCAAAATCCGAGCTAATCCTAGCCCAACCCAGGTCAATTACAACATAGTGAATGTACTTTATGCAATTACAGAATAGAAGTAAGTATGCCAGCTTTATTAGTTACTTGACACGAGTTGGAATTAGGGTAATTATTCGGCCCAAACCTGGCGTGGCCTAATTATTTTTCTTTTTCTGCTAATGATAGTTGCTTTTGCTTCATAGATGCGCATAAGCACTACATTATGAATGTGATTAGCTAATTTGCATAATGTATTAATAAATATGTGCATATGCATTTCTGTTGAAATTCAAATTGCATTGTTAAACTTAATACAATCAAAGATTCATACAGGGCTTTATGCCGGGGGACTAAGGAATTCAACCAGTCGTGGAGCAGATGTGAACCCCTTCTGTAAATGATTGTATTTAGCTACAAAATAGTATTAAATGTGCATTTTCACAAATGTTACCAATAAAGACAAAAATTGTCTAAATTGTTTTAAAATTGTGCATGATTAACTTGAACTTGCTTAGAAATTTTTTTATTTTTTTGTTGGTATCTTCTTAAAATTGTTATCTCATAAAATTATAAAATCGCAAAATTCTGATTAAACAATGTAAGTGAGGTGTGCCTCCTTTTTTAATTGAAACTGCTTATATTTTTAACTTTTGCTTAGAATTTTATTGAAAACATATAAAAATGTTGTCATTGATAGTATTTCAAAGTTATGTGAAATAATGGCGATTGTTGGCATAAATTAAATAGGAATGACTTCAAATGTTAAAAATAAAGTCATTTGATATTGCTCAAAACAAATTGATTTTTAAAATACGTTTGATTCATTGTACACGTCAATAAAAGTTTAAGTGTTTCATTCATTGCATAACAAACGGGGATAAGCCGCAGGCCATTTATGATATAAAAATGCGGGTAGATGAAAGAAAAGCCTAAGACAGGAAACCTAGCTTTTTGAAAATCAAAGTTGTTTAGCAGAAATCCTGCTTAGTCTCACACTCACAAATATTTTTGAAAAATATCACTTTGATAAACCGGCAAAATTTTGCATCCAATTTAATGATTTCAATTTAGATCACTTAACTGATAATAATATTTGTGGTTGATGTTATAATTATAAATTCGAGTAAAACTATAAATATATTTGTATTACGAATAAATTTTAACAAATATTTCATGGAAGCAGTCGGTGAAGCAAAATTTCAAATTTTCATAAAAACTTTTTCTGTACTAATTTTCTAAATACAGGGAATAATGCAAACATACTCGAAATTGAATGTTCAAAATTTCATGTTGTTATCGCTGTTCTGCTGCCTAGTCTCAAGCTAAAAAACTATATTGAAAATTTCTACTTGGACAAACCCGCAGAAGTTTGCTTCGAATTTGATGATTTTATTTTAGATTTCTGAACTGATCGCAATCTTAGTACTGGATATTATAACAATATTCAACTAAACACCGAAATATCTTTGAATTACGAATCATTATATATATATATATATATATATATATATTTAGTACAATTTTTTCTCAATAAAATATCGGCCCACAATATATGTATATTGTCGTAATCTATTCCACAAACTGAATCCATATTCTTTCAATTTTACACCTAGTTTTTAAGCATGTTCACTATAATAATAAAACAGAAGCAGGAAAATAATCTAAAATCGTAAACTTCTTAAACGATATTTTCAAACCGCATATCACTTAAAAACGAATAATAGCTAAGTTATGTCTTTAAGATTAATTACAAAGTACCGGCCTGTAATTCAGCTGTATATAATTTGTAGTTGAACCAGCCCGTAGCCCTCATGAATATTCTTTATATATATATATATATATATATATATATATTATATATATACATTATAAAAATATATTTACATAAATATATATATATATATATATAAAATATATCTGAAATATTTGAGTGCTTGTTATTGGATATCATAATATAAGTGCCGCTTTATCAAATTGGGATTTTTCAACACTGCCGGTTTTGCGAATTCACAGAAATTTAATTTTGATATTTAGGCAATATCCTGCCGCTATTTCTAATTTACTTGAATTCGAAAAAGCGGCAGAAAACAAGAGGGGAATTTGATAGAATGGCAGAATTCTGCCTCCAAACTGAAGTCTAATTTTGCCAAATTGAAAATAAATTAATTCTGGAAGCCCATGATGGCAAACAAACATTTGCCCGTAAATGTATATATATATATATATATATATTGCACTGATTGATCCAGTCAACTACGAATTTTAAGGTTAAATGTCTACAAAACCTTGAAATTATTTTTTCTATTTTTGAAAGAATTAATATACGGAACCATATGCCTTTTTAGTAGAAACAAAAATTGTGTTATTGAAATTGCTAGCGCATGAATTTGCATAAAATTCAATCTGCTGATTAATTTTTTTGAAACTTTACACAATTTTTTTTAGATATATTAGTTTCTGTAATGAAAAAAAATTCCACTTTGAAATCACTACATTTCTCACATCACTTGCAGCTCAATTTTGAAAGGGGGAGGGAGAGGTTGCCTAGATACCTGGGATATTACACAAATTTTATTTGAAAATATTCATATTTTTCTCTTCTTCCAAATGTATCTAGTTCTTGACATCTTTAACAGAATAAAAGTCAATTGAACCACAATGCTACACTATTTAAAACCTGAAATGCACAAAGTGATTGTTGCTTCTATTATAAAGAAAAGAAATAATACTTCAACTTGTTTAATATTAAGGTATAATTGCCTTGCAGGTTATTAGTTTAATAAGCAAATACACAATCATCTTAATTTGAAAACTTATAACCGTTTTTAGGAAGCTAAAATTATTAACCAATAACAATTTATTCATGCTAAATTTGCAAAACCCCTCCAATAAATTGCAATAAAATTGATATTATATTTTTCTCCAATGAGTGTTTGCAATGTATTAGTAGCAATGTATTGCTTGAAAACGCCATATAGAGTGTAACTCTGAAAATTAAAAATAATTTTTGTTTCGAAACGCAATGATATTTCGAAGAAGTGTAATTTTGTTGATAATGGTAATATGTACATTAATTTTTTTTCAAACTTGTGGAACATGTTTATTCATCTACAGCTTAATACACTGTACGTAACCAAGCTGCAACATCATTCATAGTTCAGGAGGATAATATGTTCATTTCAATTATCATTTTCTATGATTTCTAACAAAACTACAGAAAAGTCGAAAGTCCTACATCAAGATGGAATAGAATCATAAAAGAAAGAGTTAATGATCTTCGCGCATGCTATATAAATATTGCAAAACATGTCTCAATCATTGCAGATGCAATGCAGCCTTTACATGTGGTAAAGGAATTTGTAGATAGTTGTGAAGAAGATCTTAAGAGTGTCAATTGCGAAACTGAAATTGTAACATTAAAGAATCTTAATGGTACATCTGTAATGAATTTTATATTTAGCAATTACTACGACCAACCACTATTATTTCAAAATGGAGATGTCTATCCCGACAAAAACTTAAATTTTAGAAAAATCTTGACTGCATCATTTTGAACATGATTAGCACTTCACATGCTTTCTAAGAGGGATAATGATTCAAATGACGACAAATGCTAAAATGTTCATGGTAGTCATGATGCTTACATATTCACACCTCAAAAGCAACATGTTAAGTCAACGTCAGATGAGCTTATAAACTATCGATTTGGAGATACTTACAGAACTGAACAACGTATTTCTGAATGGTTTCAGAAACATTTAAATGCTAAGGGTTATAATTTCTGCAATGAGTTTCAATTCCATCATGTGCATGCTTCAAAATTTCGAATGTTAAAAAATACATTAACTTTAAAAAAATTCAAAAATATTAAGTGCACAGGAAATTTAGGAACATTTGTTGAATGAATAACAATATGGTTTGCATAAATTAGATTTTTATATTTTATTAACAAAGAGCTGCATTGACTTGAGTACAAAAAAATATGTTTCTGCGCGATTTGTTGTCAAGATGGTAAAATGGCTTTCAAATATATTAAACTAATGCCTAAAAGACCCAAGTGTTATTATGTAGATCACATAGGGCTGACCTTGACTAATAACAAAGTTAACATATTTGGCATAAAACATTATATTATCTGTACCTACTACGATAAGACATTGCTCTAATACATAGATGATTCAAGCAGAGTAACTTGAACATTCCATAAAACGATAACTAAAATTTTCATTTATGACATTAATATCATATCTAAGAGTATAATTGTGGGTAGTTGAATAGTGCTTGTTATTACTTAAAAACACAAGTGGAGTAAAAAATGATTTTTCAACATGACTGGATTATTTTATTCGCGTAAAAATAAAATTGAAAAAAATGCAAGTCACAATTATCGCTTGCTAACATCTTGAATGCAAAACATTGATTCACAGAGCGTGAGTAATATTAATGTAAAATTTTTGGCACTGAGCTGCATCATTTCTTGGTTCATGCTACAATTTGTGTAATTGCAATGACTAATGCGTTTTTTCATTTAATAAAATTTCAAAACGAATTTACTTGCTGTTTACTAAATAAAGACTTCTTTTCTTAATACATGATGTTAATTTCTTAAATATTTTGTCATCAGCGTTGTCC
>CABFPE010000891.1:239285-253839 GCA_900660155.1 Hofstenia miamia | reverse complement strand
AGAGCTTTTGCTAGCTTTAAAAGTTTTAAAAAAATAATTAAAACTGTTTAACCACAAACTTAAGTTTTTGCCAGAAGTATAAATTACGAAAAATACATTTAAAGTAGTTTAAAAAAATTGCTTAAAAAGAAGCAGGACTTTTTGCCAGCTGTATAACTTGCAAAAATACATTTAAATGTATTTAAATACAAACAGGAGTTTTTGCCAGCTGTATAATGTTTTAAAAAAATAATTAAAACTGTTTAACCACAAACTTAAGTTTTTGTCAGATGTATAAACTATGAAAAATACTTTTAAAGGTGTTTCAAAATAAGCAGGAGATTTTAAAAGCTGTATAACTTACGAAAAATACAATTAAAAATATTTAACAACAAACTGTAGTTTTTGCCACATGTGTAAACTACGAAAAATGCTTTTAAAGGTGTTTTAAAATAAGCATGCGTTTTTTATAGCTGTATAACATATGAAAAATACATTTAAATGTGATGAAAAAGTAAGAGGAGTTCTTGACAGCCATGTAACTTACTAAAAGTACATTTAAAAGTGTTTAAAAAACAAAAGGAGATTTGCCAGATGTATAACTTTTGAAAAATACTATTAAAATTGCTTAAAAGCAAACAGGAGTTTTTGCCCACTGTATAACTTACCAAAAATACAATTAAATGTTCTTAAAAACAAATAGTATTTTAGCCAGCTGTATAACTTACAAAAAATCCAATTAAAAGTATATAATGACATACTTGGGTTTTTGCCAGATGCATAAAAAATACTATTAAAATTGCTTAAAAGCAAACAGGAGTTTTTGCCCGCTGTATAACTTACCAAAAATACAATTAAAAGTTCTTAAAAACAAATAGTATTTTAGCCAGCTGTATAACTTTCAAAAAATACATTTAAGCGTGTTTAAATACAAACAGGAGCTTTTGCCAGTTGTATAATGTTTGAAAAAAATATTTAAAACTGATTAACCACAAACTTAAGTTTTTGCCAGATGTATAAATTACGAAAAATACATTTAAAGTAGTTTAAAAATAAGCAGGAGTTTTTGATAGCTGCATAACATATGAAAAATTCATTTAAATGTGTTAAAAAAGTAAGAGGAGATTTTGACAGCCATGTAACTTCTGAAAAATACTATTAAAATTGCTTAAACATAAACAGGACATTTTGCCAGCTGTAAAACTTGCAAAAAATACATTTAAATGTGTTGAAATAGAAACGGGAGCTTTTGCCAGCTGTATAATGTTTGAAAAAAATAATTAAACCTTTTTATCCACAAACTTAAGTTTTTGCCAGAAGTATAAACTATGAAAAATACATTTAAAGGAGTTTCAAAATAAGCAGGAGATTTTAAAAGCTGTATAACTTACGAAAAATACAATTAAAAATATTTAACAACAAACTGTAGTTTTTGCCACATGTGTAAACTACGAAAAATGCTTTTAAAGGTGTTTTAAAATAAGCATGAGTTTTTTATAGCTGTATAACTTATGAAAAATACATTTAAATGTGATGAAAAAGTAAGAGGAGTTCTTGACAGCCATGTAACTTACTAAAAGTACATTTAAAAGTGTTTAAAAAACAAAAGGAGATTTGCCAGATGTATAACTTTTCAAAAATACTATTAAAATTGTTTAAAAGCAAACAGGAGTTTTTGCCCGCTGTATAACTTACCAAAAATACAATTAAAATTTCTTAAAAACAAATAGTATTTTAGCCAGCTGTATAACTTACAAAAAATCCAATTAAAAGTATATAATAACAAACTTGGGTTTTTGCCAGATGTATAAACTACGAAAATACATTTAAAGGAGTTTAAAAATAAGCATGAGTTTTTGATAGTTGTATAACATATGAAAAATTACTTTTAAATGTGTTAAAAAAGTAAGAGTAGTTTTTGAAACCCATGTATTTTCTGAAAAACACTATTAAAATTTCTTAAAAATAAACAGGACTTTTTGCCATTTTAAAATTCATTTAAATGTGTTAAGAAAGTAAGAGGAGATTTTGACAGACATGTAACTTCTGAAAAATACTATTAAAATTGCTTAAACATAAACAGGACATTTTGCCAGCTGTAAAACTTGCAAAAAATACATTTAAATGTGTTTAAATAGAAACGGGAGCTTTTAAAATAAGCAGGAGTTTTTGATAGCTGCATAACATATGAAAAATTCATTTAAATGTGTTAAAAAAGTAAGAGGAGATTTTGACAGCCATGTAACTTCTGAAAAATACTATTAAAATTGCTTAAACATAAACAGGACATTTTGCCAGCTGTAAAACTAGCAAAAAATACATTTAAGTGTATTTAAATAGAAACGGGAGCTTTTGCCAGCTGTATAATGTTTGAAAAAAATAATTAAAAATGTTAAAATAAACAGGACATTTTGCCAGCTGTATAACTTGCAAAAAATACAGTTAAATGTATTTAAATACAAACAAGAGCTTTTGCCAGCTGTAAAAAGTTTGAAAAAAATAATTAAAACTGTTTAACCACAAACTTAAGTTTTTGCCAGAAGTATTAACTAAGAAAAATACTTTTAAAGGTGTTTGAAAACAAACAAGAGTTTTTGGCCAGCTGTATAAATTACAAAAATACTTTTAAGGGTGTTTAAAAATAAACAGGAGTTTTTAAAAGCTGTAAAATTTACGAAAAAAACAATTAAAACCCTTTAACTACAAATTGGGAGTTTGCCAAATGTATAAACTAAGAAAAATACATTTAAAGGAAATCAAAAATAAGCATGAGTTTTTGATAGCCTTATAACATATGAAAAATTCATTTAAATGTGTTAAAAAAGTAAGAGGAGGTTTTGACAGCCATGTAACTTCTGAAAAATACTATTAAAATTGCTTAAAATAAACAGGACTTTTTGCCATCTGAATAAATTGCAAAAAATACAGTTAAATGTTTTTAAATACAAACAAGAGGTTTTGCTAGCTTTATAAAGTTTGAAAAAAATAATTAAAAACTGTTTAACCACAAATATAAGTTTTTGCCAGAAGTATAAACTACGAAAAATACTTTTAAAGGTGTTTGAAGACAAACAAGAGTTTTGGCCAGCTGTATAAATTACCAAAAATACTTTTAAGGGTGTTTAAAAATAAACAGGAGTTTTTACAAGCTGTATAACTTACGAAAAATACAATTAAAACTCTTTAACTACAAATTGGAGTTTTTGCCAGATGTATAAACTAAGAAAAATATATTTAAAGGAGTTTAAAAATAAGGATGAGTTTCTGATAGCTTTATAACATATGAAAATTCATTTAAATGTGTTAAAAAAGTAAGAGGAGTTTTTGACAGCCATGTAACTTCTGAAAAACACTATTAAAATTGCTTAAACATAAACAGGACATTTTGCCAGCTGTATAACTTGCAAAAAATAACATTTAATTGTTTTTAAATACAAACAGGAGCTTTTGCCAGCTGTATAATGTGTGAAAAAATTAACTAAAACTGTTTAACCACAAACTTAAGTTTTTGCCAGAAGTATAAACTACGAAAAATACTTTTAAAGGTGTTTGAAGACAAACAAGAGTTTTTGGCCAGCTGTATAAATTACAAAAATACTTTTAAGGGTGTTTAAAAATAAACAGGAGTTTTTACAAGCTGTATAACTTACGAAAAATACAATTAAAACTCTTTAACTACAAATTGGAGTTTTTGCCAGATGTATAAACTACGAAAAATACATTTAAAGGAGTTTAAAAATAAGCATGAGTTTCTTATAGCTGTATAACATATGAAAAATTCATTTAAATGTGTTAAAAAAGTAAGAGGAGTTTTGACATACATGTAACTTCTGAAAAACACTATTAAAATTGCTAAAAATAAACAGGACTTTTTGCCATCCATATAACTTGCAAAAACAACATTTAAATGTATTTAAATACAAACAGGAGCTTTTTTCAGCTGTATAATGTTTGAAAAAAATAATTAAATCTGTTTAACCACATCTTAAGTTTTTGCCAGAAGTATTAACTACAAAAAATACTTTTAAAGGTGTTTTAAAAATAAGCAGGAGTTTTTAAAAGTTTTATAACTTATGAAAAATATAATTAAGCTCTTTAACTACAAATTGGAGTTTTTGCCAGATGTATAAACTACGAAAAATACATTTAAAGGAGTTTAAAAATAAGCAGGAGTTCTTGATAGCTGCATAACATATGAAAAATTCATTTAAATGTGTTAAAAAGTAAGAGGAGATTTTGACAGCCATGTAACTTCTGAAAAATACTATTAAAATTGCTTAAACATAAACAGGACTTTTTGCCAGCTGTATAACTTGCAAAAAATACATTTAAATGTGTTTAAATACAAACAGGAGCTTTTGCCAGCTGTATAATGTTTGAAAAAAATAATTAAACCTGTTTATCCACAAACTTAAGTTTTTGCCAGAAGTATAAACTACGAAAAATACAATTAAAGGAGTTTAAAAATAAGCATGAGATTTTGATAGCTGTATAACATATGAAAAATGCATTTAAATGTGATGAAAAAAGAAGAGTTTTTGACAGCCATGTAACTTTTGAAAAATACTATTAAATTTACTTAAGAACAAACAGGACTTTGTGCCAGCTGTATAACTTACCAAAAATAAAATTAAAAGTGCTTAAAAACAAATAGGATTTTTCAAGCTGTATAACTTGCAAAAAATACATTTAAAAGTATTTAAGTACAAACAGGAGCTTTTGCCAGCTGCATAATGTTTGAAAAAAATAATTAAATCTGTTTAACCACAAACTTAAGTTTTTGCCAGATGTATAAACTATGAAAAATACTTTTAAAGGTGTTTAAAAATAAGCAGGAGATTTTAAAAGTTTTATAACTTATGAAAAATATAATTTAAACTATTTAACAACAAATTGGAGTTTTTGCCAGATGTATAAACTACGAAAAATACATTTAAAGTAGTTAAAAATAAGCAGGAGATTTTAAAAGCTGCATAACTTATGAAAAATACAATTAAAAATATTTAACAACAAACTTTTGTTTTTGCCACATGTGTAAACTACAAAAAATACATTTAAAGGAGTTTAAAAATAAGCATGAGTTTTTGATACCTGCATAACATATGAAAAATTCATTTAAATGTGTTAAGAAAGTAAGAGGAGATTTTGACAGACATGTAACTTCTGAAAAATACAATTAAAATTGCTTAAAAATAAACAGGACTTTTTGCCATCCATATAACTTGCAAAAACAACATTTAAATGTATTTAAATACAAACAGGAGCTTTTTTCAGCTGTATAATGTTTGAAAAAAATAATTAAATCTGTTTAACCACATCTTAAGTTTTTGCCAGAAGTATTAACTACAAAAAATACTTTTAAAGGTGTTTAAAAATAAACAGGAGTTTTTAAAAGCTGTATAACTTACGAAAAATACAATTAAAAATATTTAACAACAAACTGTAGTTTTTGCCACATGTGTAAACTACAAAAAATACATTTAAAGGAGTTTAAAAATAAGCATGAGTTTTTGATAGTTGTATAACATATGAAAAATACTTTTAAATGTGTTAAAAAAGTAAGAGGAGTTCTTGACAGCCATGTAACTTCTGAAAAACACTATTAAAATTGCTTAAAAATAAGCAGGACTTTTTGCCAGCTGTATAACTTGCAAAAAATACATTTAAATGTATTTAAATACAAACAGGAGCTTTTGCCAGCTGTATAATGTTTGAAAAAAATAATTAAATCTGTTTAACCACAAACTTAAGTTTTTGCCAGAAGTATAAACTACGAAAAATACATTTAAAGCAGTTCAAAAATAAGCATGAGTTTTTGATAGCTGTATAACATATGAAAAATTCATTTAAATGTGATGAAAAAAGAAGAGTTTTTGACAGCCATGTAACTTTAAAAATACTATTAAATTTACTTAAGAACAAACAGGACTTTGTGCCAGCTGTATAACTTACCAAAAATAAAATTAAAAGTGCTTAAAAACAAATAGGATTTTTCAAGCTGTATAACTTGCAAAAAATACATTTAAAAGTATTTAAATACAAACAGGAGCTTTTGCCAGCTGCATAGTGTTTGAAAAAAATAATTAAACTCTTTAACAACAAATTGGAGTTTTTGCCAGATGTATAAACTACGAAAAATACTTTAAAGGTGTTTCAAAATAAGCAGGAGATTATAAAAGCTGCATAATTTATGAAAAATACAATTAAAAATATTTAACAACAAACTGTAGTTTTTGCCACATGTGTAAACTACAAAAAATACATTTAAAGGAGTTTAAAAATAAGCATGAGTTTCTTATAGCTGTATAACATATGAAAAATTCATTTAAATGTGTTAAAAAAGTAAGAGTAGTTTTTGACAGCCATGTAACTTCTGAAAAACACTATTAAAATTGCTTAAAAATAAACAGGACTTTTTGCCATCTGAATAATTTGCAAAAAATACAGTTAAATGTTTTTAAATACAAACAAGAGCTTTTGCTAGCTTTATAAAGTTTGAAAAAAATAATTAAAACTGTTTAACCACAAATATAAGTTTTTGCCAGAAGTATTAACTACGAAAAATACATTTAAAGGTGTTTAAAAATAAACAGGAGTTTTTGCCATCTGTTTATTTTACAAAAAATACTTTTAAGGGTGTTTAAAAATAAACAGGAGTTTTTAGAAGCTTTATAACTTACGAAAAATATAATTTAAACTCTTTAACAACAAATTGGAGTTTTTGCCAGATGTATAAACTACGAAAAATACATTTAAAGGAGTTTAAAAATAAGCAGGAGTTCTTGATAGCTGCATAACATATGAAAAATTCATTTAAATGTGTTAAAAAGTAAGAGGAGATTTTGACAGCCATTTAACTTCTGAAAAATACTATTAAAATTGCTTAAAAATAAACGGGACATTTTGCCAGCTGTATAACTTGCAAAAAATACATTTAAATGTGTTTAATAAAAAACTTAGGTTTTTGCCAGCTGTATAACTTGCAAAAAATACATTTAAAAGTATTTAAATACAAACAGGAGCTTTTTCCATCTGCATAATGTTTGAAAAATATAATTAAAACTGTTTAACCTCAAACTTAAGTTTTTTTAGATGTATAAACTACGAAAAATACTTTTAAAGGTGGCTTTAAAAGCAAACAGGAGTTTTTGCCCGCTGTATAACTTACCAAAAATACAATTAAAAGTTCTTAAAAACAAATAGTATTTTAGCCAACTGTATAACTTAGAAAAAATCCAATTAAAAGTATATAATAACAAACTTGGGTTTTTGCCAGATGTATAAACTATGAAAATACATTTAAAGGAGTTTAAAAATAAGCATGAGCTTTTGATAGTTGTATAACATATGAAAAATACTTTTAAAATTGTTAAAATCTAAGAGGAGTTTTTGACAGCCATGTATTTTCTGAAAAACACTTTTAAAATTTCTTAAAAATAAACAGGACTTTTTGCCATCTGTATAACTTTTATAAAATACATTTAAATGTATTTAAATAGAAACGGGAGCTTTTGCCAGCTGTATAATGTTTGAAAAATATAATTAAAACTGTTTAACCACAAATGTAAGTTTTTGCCAGAAGCATTAACTAGGAAAAATACTTTTAAAGGTGTTTAAAAATAAACAGGAGTTTTTGCCATCTGTATAACTTACGAAAAATATTTTAAAGGTTTTTAAAAATAAACAGGAGTTTTTAGAAGCTTTATAACTTACGAAAAATATAATTTAAACTCTTTAACAACAAATTTGAGTTTTTGCCAGATGTATAAACTACGAAAAATACATTTAAAGTAGTTTAAAAATAAGCAGGAGTTCTTGATAGCTGCATAACATATGAAAAATTCATTTAAATGTGTTAAAAAGTAAGAGGAGATTTTGACAGCCATTTAACTTCTGAAAAATACTATTAAAATTGCTTAAAAATAAACGGGACATTTTGCCAGCTGTATAACTTGCAAAAAATACATTTAAATGTGTTTAATAAAAAACTTAGGTTTTTGCCAGCTGTATAACTTGCAAAAAATACATTTAAAAGTATTTAAATACAAACAGGAGCTTTTTCCATCTGCATAATGTTTGAAAAATATAATTAAAACTGTTTAACCTCAAACTTAAGTTTTTTTAGATGTATAAACTACGAAAAATACTTTTAAAGGTGGCTGAAGACAAACAAGAGTTTTGGCCAGCTGTATAAATTACAAAAAATACTTTTAAGGTTGTTTATTAACAAACAGGAATTTTTGCCAGCTGTGTAACTTACAGAAAATATATTTAAGAGTGTTTAAATACAAACAGGAGTTTTCACCAGCTGTATAACTTAAGGAAAATACAATTAAATCTGTTTAACAACAAACTGGAGTTTTTGCCGACTGTGTAAATTATGAAATATAAACTTAAAGCTGTTTACCAACAAACTTCAGTTTTTGCCAGCTGTATAACTTACAAAAAATACATTTAAAAGTGTTTAATAACACACAGGACTTTTTGCCAGCTGTATAACTTACAAAAAAATGCATTTAAAAGTGTTTAATAACGTACAGGAATTTTTGCCAGCTGTATAACTTTAAAGTTCATATGTTTTACTTGTCTACACTTGCTTCCACCTAACATTACTTGAAACAGGGATCTTGAAGGAAAAATTCCGAATCCACCAACCAGGGTCGTCGCCCGAGGGGGGGCTTGAGACCCCCTATTTAATGAAATACAATGACATGAAATTAAGTGGAAATATTTTTACACAATTATTTCTTCCAGCAATGTCTTGTATGATTGATTTTAAAAAATTTTATTTGTTTTTATTTTAGGTTTTGCTTATTTTTAGCACAGCAATTCTTTCAAGATATCCAATACTCTGCTCAAGCTCGGCTAGGCTTGTTAGAAGCTCGGCTAGTTAACAAATCTGGTGGCTATAGTTAGTGTCTACATACTATATATTAGGAAAATATTTGTTCAACCTTGTATAATCAATGTCTATATGCATCCTTGGTATATATCAAAAATATTTGAAAACATAAAATATTTGTTGGAATAATGAATTTCTGAAAATGATTCTAAAGTACTTCACATATAAATATGTTAAAGGATAATATTATTGAATTTGTTCATAACAGAAGTCCTTTTACCAATTTTATCTCGTTTATCACTGCAAAATATTAGCATAGGAAGAAATTAGGTTCATTTAATAATCTGAGAAATATTAATGAAATAATAAATTCTGACCTTTCTTTATCACCTAGAAAAGCATCTATAATCAATCCCTGTCAGGAAGGTTTTGTCTGACATTTCACAATTGCATATTATGTTGTTGATATCTTAAAGAACTTGCAAGGATTTCTAAAAAATTTATACCCAACGTCGATTTTTCAATAGAAGAATTGGCAGTTTCTATTTCAAACACGTTTTACACCAAAACCTATTAATCTATAAAACCATCTATGAAGAATTATTGCTGACTAACTCTTTTTGTTTAAATCGCGCTATTTCACTTTGTTGTAAAGCAAGTAATGAACTTGCAAATTGAATTATCGCACAACACTTATTTTGAAACAAAGCAATTTAGTTTTCCTCCGCTTAGTGTTTTGCAATTAAAATGATTCAAATTTCTTGGGATGGCAAACATATGTTTGAATACAAACTTTAATAAAGGGCCTCACTTACACTTGGCATGTATTCCGACGGGATTTACAAACCCAGAATATATAACTAAATTAGCGGGTATTCGGGCGTATTTTAATGCGATTTCAGTGCCATAAATTTTATGAGTAGGTTTTATTTATTAAATTATTACAATGCTGTTAATATAAAAGAAGACAACAACATTGCATACAGATTTATTGATATACCAACAAGTACATAACATAAAATTGTGATATATATATTATGTAAACAGTTTGAATTTATATAAATAAATGCTAGCAAAAGTGCTCGCCCATGTAACTAACGCAAATTCTCTGGAGCATAGATATTAAGTCTTACTTATCAAAACCCGTCCAAATCCCAGCCATGTGCAAATAAAGCTAAGAACATAGGCCTATTTTTCCATTACTACTTTTCATCCCCTGAACCTTGTCCCACGTGTGAATTTTGTTGTCATATCATTCTTTCTTCCATCAATTCTAGCTTTCTCATGATTTGCCTGTACAACCCTCCCTCTCTAAGTAAATATCGCATCAGTTTCAATAATTCTACCTGATTCAATAGGAAAGGATGGATATTTTTTAATAATTCAGTCACCTTTTATTAGATGCAAAAGGGGAAAATTCTTTTTCTCCACATACAATCTTCAAAATCCTCTCATCTTTGAAGTCACATTCCACTCCATTCGATCAATTGTCCACTTCTCTCATTAAAAGCATTGCGTCTTCCCTTGCTGATCCTTTATTCCATCTTTTCCGTTCCCTCCTCCTAACATCTACATTCCCTAAAATCTGGAAAACTGCTTCAGTTGTTCATATTTTCAAAACGGGCCAAAAACTTCCAAGACACCTTTGTTCTTCTTACCAGCCGATCTCTATTCTTTCTCACCTATCTCTAAACTTTGAAAAAGTTATATTTAACGCTATTTTTCCTATCCTTCATCCACTGATATCAAAATCTCAGTATGGATTTATGAAGCATAAATCTACTGCTCTTTCCATTCTACAATTTCTCGATAGTGTCTATTTTCATTTTGATCATAATGTTCCTCTTTTTTGCATTTATCTTGATTTTCAAAAAGCCTTCGATAAAGTTCCCCATTGTATATTACTGAGTAAATTTTCGAAAATTGGTTTAGACTCTTCCTTCATTTCTCTCATCTCTGATTATCTAACTGACAGATCTCAGTTAGTTTGCATTGACTCAGTACTTTCTGATGAACTTCCTGTTACTTCTGGTGTCACTCAAGGTTCAATTCTTTGGCCACTCCTCTTCACTCTATTCATCAAAGATTTTATGCCGCAAGTTTCTGAATCAAATTGTGATTGCATGCTATATGCTGATGACACTAGTATTTTCTCTTCTATCTCTAATATTATGCAGTCTAGCATTGTTCAAGCTGAATTTTGGTCATCTAGCAATGGGCTCCCTTTCAATATCTCCAAAATTGAAGCTCTTCTTTATTTGTTCCTCTAAAACCTCCTGTTTTTTATCTTCATGACAATCCGATTCTGTTTAACTGCAATGTCCGTGATCTTGGTGTAATAATTTCTTCAACACTCTCATGGTCTAAAAATGTGGCACTAAAAACCAAGAAATTCTCTTCTTCTATCTTTTTCCTTATGTCTTCACTTCCCAATTCACTAAGCTATCATTCTAAATTAATCCTCTTTAAATCCTACTGTCTTTCCACTCTGTTATAATTCCCAATGCTGGTTTCTAAACTCTTCTTCATCTATCATACTTGAAAGGCTCTTATATCAGGGCCTTTACTGGATCTTCTCCTCTAATAAATCTTTCCTAAAACTACTTCTTAAAGCTAGACTTCTGCCAATATCCCTGTACCTCAAGTTTTTACATCTCACTTTTCTCAACAAACTACTTCTTGACATCTATGATTTCGATTTTTCCAACTTCCTCAAATTCTCTAATCCTAATAAGGCTCTTCTGTAAACTATAAATCCTTTTACATTATTTCAAACTTCCAGTAGTTTTAATACAAAGCTTCAAAAGAAACAAGTAAATTGGTTTGCACAGTAATAATTGCACTGCAAACACCTGAAAGTAAAATGTATCACCAAATCTGGCCTGAAACATCAATTACCAACTTATAGTCAGGAAAAATTTTTTTGCTTCCTTTAAGCTTTTCCAAGTATTTAAGGTAAATCTTTACAACTTTACGAAAAATACAATTAAAAATATTTAACAACAAACTGTAGTTTTTGCCACATGTGTAAACTATGAAAAATGCTTTTAAAGGTGTTTTAAAATAAGCATGAGGCTTCCTTTAAGCTTTTCCAAGTATTTAAGGTAAATCTTTACAACATCGTTTTAAACATTTCACCAATTTGTATATTTATTCTAAATCTTTTTCAGCACCTTTGATGAATTTTGAACCACAAAATCAGTCTGCTGAGGCAACAGAATTGTAGTAACTAAACATTGCAAAGAAAAATATTTACACATTAGATAAAAATGCAACTAACTAATACATTTATTCACAAATTTATTGTTTTTGGTGAATATTCTTTCAAAAACTTCCTAATAAAATTGTGACAATCGATTGAAAATGGCAAAATTAATCATGCATTTCCAACATTTCATGCAATTTTTGTACTGTTGGGCCTTGAAACACATCTTAGGAAATGTTTTGGCGTTGGAAATAATTTTACAAAATCTATACCACGTGTTTAGACCTATCTCTATTGTAGTATAATTGCATCATTTTTGTAAAATAACATTTAGTGTCTATTTAATAATAAGATTTGATACTAGTTATTGTACAATTACTGATTAATACCTTTTTGTAATTTGATTGGTTGCTCATAAGAGGAATCCCTTTATGTGCATACATTTGAATTGCAGATATCACTGTATCTTTTGCTAATTTGTTCTGTTATTACTTATCAATTTCTAACAAGTAAGTTATACTGTTTATTGATATTTGTAAATACTCAGAAGTGGTTAATTCTGTTAAATTTATGTTTTGCTACCCTAGCTTTTAGTTGCCTTTACTTTTGATTTTATAAATTTCTCCAACTTTACATTTAATTAACTTACTATTTTAGCATTTTTCAGATAATAATTTTTTTCTAAATTGCCCACTTATTATCTGTATTATATTTATTTATATTATGTTATTGATCAGTATGATCAACTCTTAGGGTATCACTTTGGGTAAGATAACCATAGGCTTTAAATGGTCAGATGGTTTAGAACCTTAGTCTGGGTGATAGTAGGAATAGGTATATAAATAGGTAAACAAACCATACGGCATTGCAATTCATGTTTCAGATGTTCCATAATTACTAGAAATTGAAATAAAATACATAAAGGGCCTTATATCAAGAAAGTCTGGTTTATTGTTCAGTAAACAATTGAATTCAACAAATTTCATGCTTATCTTGAATAATTTTAATGTTTCCAGATGATTTTTATTAAGATTTTCATTTGTTTCTATATTAGGTCGCTGTGAATTCATTTGTTTTATTTCGAATCCGAATAGACCAACAACATATTTGCAAGTCTGCATCTGAATTTAATGCAATATATAAGTTGCTCTCGTAATAAATTCCAAAAACCAACATCATCTGGTGTTAACAATTACTTTTAAAAAACTACACATCCATCACTCTGCTTTCAATTTTATGGTGTACATGCCTTGGATGATATTCAACCAAGTTTGGTTCACAGCTCATTTTTAATTGCAAATGCAAGTCCCCGCAATTGCCCTGGTACACATTGGTTGTTGATTATACGAGATGACAATGGCAACTTAATTTTCAAAGATTCTCTTGCACGTCCCTCAAAACATTATCCCAACATTGAATGCTATTGTCACACTGGCTATCCAGGATTTCTCATTAATGAGGGTGATAGAAAAACAAGGCTACAAGGAACATCTCTGATATGTGGTGCTTACTGTATATTTCGTGCATTTTTTATTTTTTAGGAAAATACTAGAGGTGCTTCTGTTTACAAATTTGCCATTTATTAATGATTTTTTGTGTGATAATGGTCTTAATAAAATTACTTAATACTTGTATTTGATAAAAACGCATGTATAATTTAATAAAATACATAGACATTACATTACAAGTTCACTCAGATGATAACAAACTCATAGATGGGTGGTATACATAATGGTTATTGTAACATTATTACCTGAAAAATGCTGGAAGCCTGGTGTATGTTGTCCAGATGGATTGAATGAATTTACAACATATTTGGACAGACCAATATATAATGCATGTGAAGTTGCATTAATTGATTTTGGATATCTGTCAAAATTTCTTAATCTTAAACACCAAATGTGGACTTTAAAGCATAAAGATGGAAACACAATGGGACTTTAAAGCATAAAGATGGAAACACAATCTGATTGGAAATTTATTCAGGGCATAAGCAAAGCTTTCATGAACTCTATGGATTTATAAATTACATGTTAGACCCCTATGGTATTTCCTTAAAATTTAAGACTTTTCACAATTTATTAATGGTGAAGAATGATTCACAATATGAAATGGACTTGGCCCAAGCTGGAATGCACTAGGCTTTTACAGAAAGAAATATTGAGAAATGCTAACAACCGCCAATTAAGACTGTGATATTTTTGGCGGAAATCATGGTCTACTGATACACACAAACATTGTAGAACCTCAGCATGTTGGTAGCACTTGTTTGCCTGTGTTGGATAAATGTCCCCTATTGCTAACACATAAAGAGAAAATGAATACCATCCCTGTCATACACCATGAAAAACAAAATCTGAAGTATGAACCAGTTTCAAAATCACATAATGATAGATAACAATGAAATTTTGTATCAAGCAAGGCTATCCAGTGAGATTCAGTAGTACAGGATGATTGTATATCACACTTGATATTCAAACAAAAACAGAAAAAAACTATTGGCATTGTCAATTGGAAATAATGCTTTT
>CABFPE010000891.1:213915-225914 GCA_900660155.1 Hofstenia miamia | reverse complement strand
ATATATATATATATATATATATATATATATACATATGTTCATCTTAAAGATGTTCAATTCACCATGGAATGTCAAGTAAACAATAAATCAAAGGGAATTCCTCAATCACTTCATGATCTCAGAGAGTACCTTATCATGCTGCTGGTGTGTCACAATCTAATTTTTCGTGATTTCCTCCTTTATGAGGATTGGCAAGATGGCTTTGCCATGGCGATCAGTGCTAATCTCTGTGAAGAGTTCATACTCATTCAAGCATATGAAGCTGAAAGGCGTCTTCTTGCCAAAAGGATTTTGTAAATCGCGTTTGTAGCTAGGGAGAGCATTCCAATAGTCTGTGTTAGGGTGGAGTCTCCCAAGGCAGTGTTGTATGGCAAAATAGAAATTGTTCAGATACTATATCCATCTCGCCACAATGTTAGATTTGTTTCCAGAGAACTTCTTCAACTATGCACGGGCGGAGTTGTCTGTTCACACAATGAAGATACGTCCTAAAATAAAGTAGTGGAACATCTTTAGACTTTCAAACTAAAGCTAACATCTTAGACTGGATGGCACTGTAGTTCTGTTCAGCATTCCATAGTTTCTGTATAAAATACTGCACAGGGCTTTCAACACCCTCAATTACTTGGCTTAGCATGCCACTGATTGCAACTGAACTGGCATTGCAAACAACAATAAATTCCTGAGGGTAGTTGGGTGTGTTTAGACTTGGGATTTTCCTGAGTTCTGACTTAACAGTTTTGAGCTCTTCCTGCTCAGACCAAGTCCACTTAAATTCAAAACTTTGTCTCAGTAAGTTCGAAATATGTTTGGTTTTGTTTGCCAACTCAGGTATAAAGGCGCCATAGTAGTTTAGGAAGCCCATAAGCCTCTGTACATCTTTTTGGGATCACAGTGTTTCAATTCGATCCAAGTGGTCCTTAGCATTGTTCTTAATCAAAATTCAGTCTGGCTCAATGACCCTTCCTAAGAAGGTAATTCATGGTTGAATTAGGGCACACTTATTGTTGTTTATATGCAAACCAGCTTCATAGAGGATGGTAAGTGTCTGGTTCAACTAATAAAGATGTTCTGCAAATGTGTTACTCATGAGAATGTTGTCCATATAGGCAGTGATGCAGGGTTCCAGTACATTAGATCCATTCCTTAACATGCGGGTGACATAGCATTGAAAGTTAGCAGGGGCGTTACAAAGCCCAAAAGCCAAGTACTTCCACTCAAATACACCATATAGAGTGATGAAGGCGGTCTTTAGTATATCTGCTGGCTTCATTGGGACCTGCCAATAGGCCTTACACAGGTCCAGAAACGGAAAAAGTTTATAATGGCTTGCATCATAGAGCAAGTCCTTGATGTGTGCCTGTGGATATGCGTCCTTGACAGTTACATCATTAAGCTTCCTAAAATTGATACACAAGTGGTATTTTTCGCCTTGCTTAATAAAAACTGTATGGACTATTGCTGTTTTGTATAATTCCATTCTTGATTAGATCGCTGAGGATCCTTTCATATTCCTTTCACAGATTTTCTGGTACTCATTCTACTGGTAGACGGATAGGTCAATTGTTCTTAGTTTCTATTGAGTGCTGCTCACTGAGAGCCTGACCCACACTAATGGATCCATAGTTAAACACCTCATTCTGTTTCCGAAGCAGTTGAATTAGAGATTCGTTTTACTTGAGGCTGAGACAGTGGGGATCCTAACAGAATCAGAAGTCTCTTGCAGATTGTGTATTGCTGAAAAGATTGCCAGACATGTGGCGGTTTGTTGTTCCAACAGAACAGGAGTAGCAATGATTGTTAATTGAGATGGTTCCATTCAGGCCAAGAGGTTGAACTGTTCAGGATGGTGATGTAGTTCTTGCCACCTGAGATGTGGCAGAGATCAGGGCAGAAGTTGATGCCTCTAAAATGCTTCCCCTTTTGCCCTGAAACCATAATGTCGCCATTGTAATGAGAATCAGTAAAAACGGCGACTCTGCCAATGTCACAGCTTGACAACCATGGTATTGGTAAGTCATAACAAAACTTCTTCTTCTTCAGGAGCAGTGGTCAATTCTCATTGAAGTTCATTTTCAAGAATGGAGACGGTACTCTTTCCATAATCAATTACACACGAATTTCTTTCCAAAAAATCATTGCCCAGAATGATGTCATAGGGAAGAGGCTGATTGTGCGTATTGATAACAATTTAATCTATGTGAAACAACTCCTGGTGAATACGTAATTCGAGATTGGGTACTCGGCCCTTGAGTGAGATAGTATTACCTAAGGTGTCTAACAGGCAAATAGGTGACAGATGGAACTTGTTTCTTTTTAAACACAATTTTTGACAACAATTTTCACTTATAATTGAAGCAAGATTCTTGATACAGATTCACTCTTATCTGTGCCTGACTTGACTAGATCATATCTCTTCTTTAGAATGGCACATTCTGTAGTGGCATCTTGTTCAGAGAGGTCAGACATGATTAAACTGCCGGATTTCGTAATACTTCTGAGCAGTGGACTTGAGCACCAGTGTTTTTGCATCCCATACAGAAGAAAATTTAATTATAATATCTTGTTTCCGTCCTTGAATGAATTTTCTTCTCTGATAGCAATCTACAATGTTTCCATGGCATCACAAATCAGCAATAATCTTATCAATATTTTGTCGCTCGGAGTTGAGTCAATCAATAGCTTCTTTTTGGTCTGGTTCAGGAATTCCAGTAACTCGGACTTTGTAGAGATGTGAATTATCGCCTTCTTTCCTGTCCGACCTTTTAAGATTTTGAGCAAATGGTTGGCTGCCCAATGCTTCCTTTATTTCTTGTTGTGACATTGTAGGTGGCAGAATACTTCTTTGTAGTATTCCATTCTTTAGCTGGCTTTGAACAATCATCACACACCCAGAAAACATTATTTTCCAGCTTAGAGAACATAGTTAACGCTTCTGTGGGGATCTTGACACATGTTGCATAGAACCATTTTGCGCAGCTGTCACAGTTGATCCAGTCCTTGCAAGTTGACTCCTTGTACGATAAGCATATATCAGCATCTGTTGATACAGAGCCGCCCTGGCAACTCCTTGTCTTGATCATTTTTCTTGAACCTAATTAAACTGTATAATAACCAGGCAAATATATAATATTATTTTCATATATTTATGGCAATTATGCGAAAAACATTGAGGTTTTTGTAGTTATTTTTACTCAAGCAAGCCAGCCCCATGGCTTACTAAATTGACCTAAAACGCAGGCAAGTTATTTAAATTTCTCCAAATAATTACTCTTAACCCATTACTGCTCAAATTTTTTTTCATATTTTGTCTGTGTAAATGATGTCTCTGGGAATCTCTGATCATATTTACATAAGTATTTTTTCGCAAAACAATACTAATTTTGTAACTACTATGTATATTATGGTGGGCAGTTGTTTGAAACATACAATTGAGTTTAAAAAAGAATATATTTGTTAGCAATGGCTGTTAATTTTAACCTACTATTTTTAGTAGCCTGGGTTGATATGGGTTAATAAAGAAGTAAAGATTAGTTCAAGCAAGATATTAGGCGGGGATGATATTGGATCAAAAACTAATTAAGATTACATTAATATAGTTATTCAGGTCTAAAATTTACCCAAAAGCTAAGTTTAACTGCGATTTAGTGCTTCCTCTCAAAGCCTAAGGACTTTATAAAAGTGTTTTTTGCCGAAGCTATTCTATGCTATTGCCATTTGGGGTAATCGCATTGGCTTAAAATCTGTGCAGAACTAGATCAGAATAAGAAGGGAAGCGGCTAAGCAAATTTGCAAGTTGTTTCGCTCTGCAGATACATGCAAGTTAATATCACTTTCACAACTTAATCCTATAGTGGCTGAAGCTAATATTTTTTACAATAAACAGTGCATGTAACTTAAGCCTACTACTAACTAGCAACATTCCGCAAGTCTGAATATGATGGAAGCAAAAGTCGATGTTTTTGCAAAATCTGGATTTTAATTAGACTATTCTTATTTGGAACATTTTCCTCATGATATCCTAGACGTGCTGACCCCAGCACTCACTGGTCACTCGCGTCTAAATGGTGTCATCTCAAAATTTACAAACATTAGTCATTTTGTTCCAATGGCTGCAGAAACCAAAATATGTTATTTGACATATCGGAGCATTTAGTCAACAACAGACACACAGTCCGAGAACTTATTCTATTCCTGAAAAATACAAAACTAAATCCAATCAATAAAGCGTCATTAAGTTCTAGTAATGTACCTTCTGTTTTTATTGGACAAGAGCTATTCCCTTCAATGTCACTACCATCTCAATTAAACTAGCACTCTCTCTTAATATTCACTGCATTAAATTCAAGACAGATTACATCATCCGTTATGCTCTGCTATTCAATCTGTGTTTCTTTTCTTTTAATATCATTTTTTGAACTTTTTTAAAGTTATTCAAAAATATACATTGCTTACATTTAATGCTTTTTATTGTAGTGTTGTAAATAGCATTTTCTTTAAAGAGATTCAATTCATATCTTAAAATTTGCGCAGCAATTTCTTAATGCCTGAAGTCAAGCTGTTGTAAATAGAAAGTTATATTAATTTTTAGTAGGGTATACAATGCCATTAATGGCACTTAATGCCATTTTGGTGTTTTTTTAAATTTAATGTTTATTGCATTCACAAATGTTAAATGTACACATTTTTGTGAAAATTTGTATAGATTTTATGGTTTTCTCGTCCCAGTCATACTTTTCATAATTGATAACATTGCAATGTACTGTGTCAATTTTATTGGTGCTTACATTAAGCTAAAATTGCTCATCTGTAATGCATACAACGACTTGTTTTCCACTGGCGTCACACTTTTACATTTACCGCATATTAGGCCATTTTTCTTTTCCATTCCCTGTTAATAAGAAGGGAAATTAACTGTAATTAAATACAGAGTTCCACATCACAGAATCCCTTTTCATGAAAGAAGATGCTGGATTGACACAACCATCTCATCCAGTTGGTAGTGATTGGGACAGTTAAATGTTGTATCATGCTGTACTAATCAATTCCTAACGCAAAAACAATTGTAAATAACTTTCCTACGTTGGAATCTTAGTCAGCAAACTTAAGAAAAGTTAAGTGATAATGCCATATTAGGTGAATTGGTTGAATTCAAATATAATTATTCAAAATTGATAGACATTTTAAAAAATTTGGTTTAACAACATTTAATCATTTCTGCATTTAAAATTGTCATTTTATTAACGCATTTTTTCATTTATAAATGCCATTTTTCATATATAATTGCAGTTTTTTAACGCCATTTTCGCGAATTTGAGGTCCATTTTCCGGTTGCCCTAGTTTTTGGACCTTTTGTCTAATAGCCATGTGCTAGTCACATTTGTACTGGCTGCTGTCCTTTAAAAATATGTAAATTTTAATATATGTTTGCCATATTATATCATGTTTAAAATAATATTTAATAATAATGAAATTGTTCCAAACTCATCCAAGGGGCATGAGAGCAATGAAAGGGTTAGGGTTACATGAAATGTATCATGTAGAAAATGAAATTTTTGATAATCTAGTTATGGTCAATTGTGATTCCAAAACCTACATCATGTAATTTTTTATAACATAGTTCAATTGTTAAACTAAAAAAAGATTTGCATAAATATACCTTTATATCTTGGAATTTTCTAATGGATTTAATTTTTTATTTCTTCCTAGTTTTATATGATATTGTGCTTAAATATACAACTCGTTCAATCGTGTTTACGACGTGCTACGAATTTAATTGATTATGTAAAATATTTTGTTACTTTATGTTCATAATTATANAAACAATTGTAAATAACTTTCCTACGTTGGAATCTTAGTCAGCAAACTTAAGAAAAGTTAAGTGATAATGCCATATTAGGTGAATTGGTTGAATTCAAATATAATTATTCAAAATTGATAGACATTTTAGAAAATTTGGTTTAACAACATTTAATCATTTCTGCATTTAAAATTGTCATTTTATTAACGCATTTTTTCATTTATAAATGCCATTTTTCATATATAATTGCAGTTTTTTAACGCCATTTTCGCGAATTTGAGGTCCATTTTCCGGTTGCCCTAGTTTTTGGACCTTTTGTCTAATAGCCATGTGCTAGTCACATTTGTACTGGCTGCTTCTTTTAAAAATATGTAAATTTTAATATATGTTTGCCATATTATATCATGTTTAAAATAATATTTAATAATAATGAAATTGTTCCAAACTCATCCAAGGGGCATGAGAGCAATGAAAGGGTTAGGGTTACATGAAATGTATCATGTAGAAAATGAAATTTTTGATAATCTAGTTATGGTCAATTGTGATTCCAAAACCTACATCATGTAATTTTTTATAACATAGTTCAATTGTTAAACTAAAAAAAGATTTGCATAAATATACCTTTATATCTTGGAATTTTCTAATGGATTTAATTTTTTATTTCTTCCTAGTTTTATATGATATTGTGCTTAAATATACAACTCGTTCAATCGTGTTTACGACGTGCTACGAATTTAATTGATTATGTAAAATATTTTGTTACTTTATGTTCATAATTATATTATATTAGTTTATTCCGCAGTAAAGTTGGATTTACCGAAAACGTATGGTATTAGTTTTGAGATGTAAATTTACAGATTTCCCTTAATAGGCTTTTATATTTAGTAATCTTTATATATCAACTTACTTTTATACATTAAATATTTGCAGATTGCTATCGCGTGTTATTAATTATCCTAAGCTATCGGTTTCTATTGACAATTTTTTATTTATTTTATTTCATTTCTTATCGTTTTTACGTGTGCTTCCAAGTGGCACTATTCTGTACTTTCGCCAAAGGGTTGTTATTTTATTTTAGAAAACGCATTTGGAATGATGTCGTGAAATTTAGCTCTAATCCAAACCACCCACTCAAAAATAAGCATGATTAAGGCGAACTTGTAGAATAGCCACACCCGAACAACTTTTTTACTTTATTATATTTCTCATCGTTTTTTAACCCTATATTATTTAGTCTTTGTGTCGCTATTCTACAAGTTCGCCATTATTTTTTAACGATTCATTGTTTTGTAAGCTGCCGTGCTTAAATATACGCCGCCTTTTTTTACTTTATTATATTTTTCATCATATTACTTTATTATATTTTTCATCATATTTTAACCCTATATTATTTAGTCCTTGTGTCGCTATTCTACAAGTTCGCCATTATTTTTTAACGATTCGTTGTTTTGTAAGCTGCCGTGCTTAAATATACGCCGCCTTTTTTTTACTTTATTATATTTTTCATCATATTTTAACCCTATATTATTTAGTCCTCGTGTCACTATTCTACAAGTTCGCCATATTTTTTAACGATTCGTTGTTTTGTAAGCTGCCGTGCTTAAATATATGCTGCCTGTATCTCCACGAATTTGGTTAAATATGACAATTTTTCTCATTGTTTTTTAACCCCTATATTATTTAGTCCTTGTGTCGCTATTCTACAAGTTCGCCATTATTTTTTAACGATTCGTTGTTTTGTAAGCTGCCGTGCTTAAATATACGCCGCCTTTTTTACTTGATTATATTTTTCATCATATTTTAACCCTATATTATTTAGTCCTTGTGTCGCTATTCTACAAGTTCGCCATTATTTTTTAATGATTCGTTGTTTTGTAAGCTGCCGTGCTTAAATATATACCGCCTGTAATCGCTATCTCCACGAATTTGGTTAAATATGACTATTTTTCGGGTCGATCCAGGAAGGGTTTTATCATGAGCGAGCTTTGTTTCCCAAATTTCTTGGATAAAAGTTGGCAATAATTTTCCTTGAAAACCAAAGTGCTTTTTCAGGGATTTTTGAAAAAATATCACGTTTTGAATCCCATTATTGGATAATGAAAACAAGTAAATTGGTTCTGCATAATATTTTATCATGTAGGCTAGCAAAATGATTTCTAGCTATTTTGTGATTTTCCTCATCAATGCGTATGTGGACATTGTTCTTATAGCCCGTTTACCCTTGTTGCTAATAAAAAAACTTTCATTCTTTTTCAAATTTCCATAATCACTGACCTTTAAAGTTAAAAGTGGCAATGGCCTAATATTTAAATTTGATTGAATAATNATCTTTGACCATTAATCAAGGAATATATTTTTAATACATACATATATATACATATATATAGATATATATATATATGAATAAACTAATGCTCTTAATTTAATACTTCCAACCGGTTTCGATTTATAAATCATTGTCAGTGAACAAATGCGCGGGATTTCATTTGCAATTACTACTTTAAGTGATGTTGAAATATGCATACACTCAAAATATGTTCAGTAAATTGATCGTACTTTGTTGAATATTTAATAGCATGTTCTTGGTTGCATTTTTATAAATAGGACTTAAGCTAATTTGTTGTTTTTTGTTCTTAGTAAAATTTCAAAATTTTCTTTGTTTCGTTGGTGTTCATGCAAATATATTTCACTTCTTAAATGCTCTCTAAGATGTTCTTTGATCCTAGTTTCAAAATGTCGCTTGGTTTCTCTGATGTAGAAATGGTTACATTTTTCACATTGATATTTATACATAATTGCCCATGCAAGAAGAACACACTGTGTAATATCAATTAATTCCCTAATAGATTGCATGTTTAAAAATTTATCTTTTGCAACATTTTCATGTCCTGCTGCTTTCTTATATGGCTCCTTAACGTCATCTAGTATTGCTAGCCATGAATTTAGCTTAAATTGAAGGTCTTCATTCAAGTCCGATGTACTTAAGAAATTTTATAGATGCTCCAATGTAGTTCAATAATGTAACTGCTTTTTAAATTTAGCCAACTTTAATAGATCAAATAAAACCCAGAAGAACCTTTCAATTCTTAAAAATATCGGTCTTAATTATAATTTGCTTTAAAATTGTCTTTGATTCATTTAAAACTGCCTTTACAGCCANAGTTTCAAAATATCACTTAGTTTCTTCGATTTAAAAATGGTTACATTTTTCACATTGATATTTATACACAATGGAAGAAACCAACATTTTGTTTATAGAATCTTTGTTTCTGAAAAATTCTGATGTTTTCTTTGATGTTTACCAGGGATTGATTGACAAAAGCTATCACCAATTGTAACGTGTATATTCAGAAAAACAGAGCATACTGGGTCACCAGTTGAATTTAGATGTTAGTGTACATTTAAAATTTCATTTAGTACATATAAAATTCAAAGTTTATCATTAATTGAATTATTAGTGAAATTTGAAGTATTGCCTAAGAATTCAATGCTCAAATATATAATTTAACACATTCAAATATTAAAAGATGCGTTTTGCTTAGTAAAATTGTATAAATTATTTCATTCAAGCGTTTGATAAAATGGCTTTACTAATTTCTCTAAAATAATAGCATACCTTTTGATGTTGAATTACCATTTACCGCAATAAAATTTCCAACGAAAAAATAGTTCATTGTTAATTAAGCACAAAAATTAATTTATTCACATCATTAATAATTCTGATTGGTTTGCTTTTAGATATCGCAATTTCTTTCAAATACACTTACTTAATTCTATATGTTGCATCAACTTAAAATTGCACCGTTCTTGATATAATATTAATTACAATTTTTTCTTATTAAGCTTGAGAATCAACCAGCTTTGCTTTACAAAGCTGAACCTGAACTAAAAACTATGCTAACCTGATTCTAACTCTCTTTTCTGATCAGACAATGAGCAAGAAATTCATTCAATGAATGCATATATATATATATATATATATATATATATATATATATATATATAATTAAATATATATGTATATATAATTAAATATATATGTATATATATATATATATATATATATATATATATATAATTGAAATTATTAGGACACATAATTTTAAATGCTAGGGCTGCTTATTTTGAACTTAACATTTTAGTGTCTAATGTTCCCATATGGGAACAAAATAAATATCAGGCATAAAAATGGTGTTGTAATATTTTTTTTTGAAAAAAAATATTTTATCTTATAACTTGAATATCTAGAACTGGTTCACAGCAAATTTAATAATATTTAATAGTATTTGTGTTTTCAATATTTTCTTAAATATATGGAATTTTTGATATTTTAGCACCACTTTTTTGCAGATACGTCAATCTAACATAGAATTGATGTAATTCGATTTTTTTTTGAAAGAGTGTGTGTCAACACTCTAAATAACTTTATCATAGCATAAATTAATTACAATATATTTATCATAAAAAACGACTTTGAATTGAATGTTCCCATATTTCGAACGTTGATGGTGTCGCTAAAATTTGCTTTTCTTTGCAAGCAATATGAAATAGCTTTACAATATTACATTCCTTATGCTTATTAAAAATATTTCTGTACTCATGAAAGATGGTGTAATATTACATCATGTATTGCATCATCTTGAATATTGTGTAAAAGTATTGCATCACAATTTTTAGAAAGAAGAAAACATGGATACACGACTTTTTTATGGAAGTAGAAGCAAACCAATTCAAATGGTTACATTGAAAGAAAGTGTGGATTTGTTGCAAGCAGAAGACATAGAAACAACTATTACTATTCTTCCACTGAACAGTGCTGATCAGAGCATACCAAGCGATCAAAAACAATTTGATGAACTTTTTGAACCAGCGCGAGAAATTGAGGTTTCATTTAACTTGAGTTCCGACGACAAAGAACAACCTCAAACTGCAAACAGACGCAGTGCATGTAGGTGAAAAAAACATCTTCATTTACGAAAGCTATATCTACAGATCAAATGGCAGGTGGCTTTATTGGGAAATTTCCTTATTTACCTGCAAAATCATGCTATGAAATTTGGAGCTTATTTTTTACTTATGATGTATTCGAATATATATTAGAACAAACAATTTTGTATTCCAGAAGAGAAGAGAATGATCCTACTTTTGATATATCTATAAATGACATCAAACATTTCTTTGGAATATTAATTTTTTCTGGATACCATTTTGTAACAAAAGAACGAGATTAATGGAGTACTCAACCTGATCTCAAAGTTCCATTTGTTTGGAAAACAATTAGCAGGGAAAATTTTTGAAAATAAAAAAAATTGCATGAGGTGCCCATTATAATGAAAGTTGACTCAGGCGCTCAATGCAACATCCTGCCCTATGCCACAATTAAGGAAGTTGAAGAGAAAACTCAAACTAAAATCCAGATTCACAGATGTAACTCAAAACTTACAGGATATGGTGGTCAATCAATTCCTGTAATGGGCTAATAAAGGTTCCAATTTATATCAGACAAAAAAATAGATGCCTAGATGCAAAATTTCTAGTGGTTCCAAAGAAAACTAGGCCAATAATAGGTCTTACCACATCATTAGAAGCTGAGATTCTCGCTGTTAAATTTTTGAAAGGTCAAATAAATGAGGTGAACTGTGTGAATGATTCCCCATTGAACCATTTTCGGCTGAGGCCTGGAAAAATATAAGATTAAATGTGCCTAGGCCAAATCACAAATGCTAGCAAATTCTTGAGAATTACCAAGATGTTTTCACTGGATATGGATGTATAGACCAGCAATATTAGATACCACTTCAGTAGAATTTGAAACCAGTAATGCACCCTCCTCAAAGATATCCACTCTCAATTTTGCCAAAATTAAAGAAGAAGCTTAAAGAACTTGAAAATGCTGACATTATATTAAAGGTTGTTGTAGAAAAGCACAATGGTGGTCTGAGGATTACATTTGACAACAAAACCCTGAACAAAGTTATTGAACGGGAATACCACTATCCGCCATCATCTGCTAGAATGCCTGAGTTTTTCAATGGGAAAAATTCTTCTCTGTGGTTGACCTTTCCAATTGCTATTGGCATATTCCTCTTACTAAAAAATCATCGCTACTGTGTACCTTCAATACACCTATGGGCATATACTGTTGGAAATGATTACCATTTGGTTTGGCATCAGCTTCAGACAAGTCCCAGGCAATGGT